>CANUEX010092981.1:0-130109 GCA_948099535.1 Jatropha multifida | reverse complement strand
CTATTTCGAATTTATACTGAATTTAAATAACTGAAACATAAATTATACCGATTGAAAATCGGACTTCGGATTCGTGTTCAGCGCGCGAAATGCAGCATTCTGCGTTCTTGGAGGTCTCGCCGGACCGCCGCCGTGCACGGTGGCCGGAAAATCGACATCGCCAGAAATTTGCAAAATTAACATCAAAACACTCAGATTTTCAAGACCTCTTCAATTTCCAACTCAATTTTATCATCTAGTGTCTAATTTTATCAATTACCCAAATTTATTCAATTATAACCCTAAACTCCAAATCCTCAAATCTTAAAAAATTACTGGGTTTTAATGCAATAGAATCGATCTATGGCTAAAAGGGAAGGGTTTCGAGCTCACCTTGCTGTCCAAGCTCGCCGGAAAACTGCAGAATTGGAGCTGCCATGAGAGGCAGTCGCGTCGCAGGGAAGGAAGAGCTTCCTTGCGCAGAAGCAGCTTCGTTCCACCGGAGAAGAAGCTAGAGCTGAGGTCGACGTCGTCTGGAGTGCCAGTCGCTGCCTCGTTCTCGTTCGATGGTGGCTGTCGTCGTGGTGAGAAACGAGAGAAAGAGGGAGAGAGAGGTGAACGGGAGAGAGGGAGAGGAAGGAGAGAAAATTTTCTGGTTTTTTTTATTTATTTTATTATTATTATTATTATTATTATTATTATTATTATTATTATTATTATTTATTTTAATTAAATGGTTTCGATTCGATTTGAACCGATTTGATCTAACCCAATGATTTCGTCTAATTCCATTTGATTTAAGGATTTTTCGACTGAGTTAGACTATTTAAATTCGATTTTCGATTCGGTTCGCGGCATAAAATATTATTTTTCATCAATTTTCATTGGTGAAAATTTACAATTAAATTTTAAATAAAAATTCTTTTGAAAATAAATTAATGGATTATTTTACTAAATTTCAAATCAAATTAGACAGTTTTTTATGATAAGATCTGAATACTAATGATTCGCTAACCTGGCCACATGGAATGAATTTTAAAATTTGACTATAAAAATATTTAGTTTTTTAACATTTCACTTTTTATTACAATTATTTTTAATAGTTATATAATTTATTTATCAATAAGTTGTTTTGCAATTTTATAATATTCAAATTTAATTTTACATAATGATAGGAAAATATATGTCACATGTCACCTCCTAGAAAAAAAAACGTAAAAATATATAGGAGACCTATTAATCCGAGTGTAAATGCTTAATTTTGTTTTTTTTTTTTATTACTAATAATACAAAAGGAAAAAAATTATTGCGGATAAAAAAATGACAAAACTTGAAATCCTTTGGTCCTAACGCATCACTCTTTGCCTTTTGATATACCATTCATTTCCTCTAGCAGTAAAAATATGTATAAAATACGTTTGGTCCGACTGATACATAGACAGTTGATTCACATTTAACAATAGGTTATATGCGATTGATAATTTTTTAATTACTAATTGTCGATAGAACACATCCAACATATGGGTCGTAGGCCTTTGATAATTTATTAATTAACGGTTGATAATTGATAGAAATCTTAATAAATATATAATTGCATTAGCTACATTTTGGAGCCTTTCTATATCAATTAGTAATTGATTTGTATATTTTATAATTCAACTATGTTAACCTTACAAAAATAATTAATAATAAAATTAATTTTTCTTTAAATTATATTTTTTATAATTATTTGAAAATATCAGTTAAATATAATTTTTAAAATTTTAATTAATATTTTTTTATTTATATAATAACATTAAAATAAAAAATAATTTATCTACATAAAAATTCTAAATATATATAAATATATAAAAACTATTATACCCTTAATGATCATTTTACATTTTAATACCAATCATTATCAAATTTTATTGAAAATCAATATTGATCAACTAAATACTATTCGTCACTGATTATCAACTATTAATAATTACTATCACTCGGTACGAAATTGCTAAATAAAAAGAAAGGTTCTTAATTACCTTTTTGAGAATAATAATAATAATAATAATTTTAAAAAGGAAATGTTGAACCCGATAATAGATACCAACCCAAATTAAAAGCATTTTGAGGGATTTAGAAACGTGCTTCTTACGTTATTTATAATTTATTTTAACTCTGT
The DNA here is from genome assembly GCA_948099535.1 of Jatropha multifida. Lineage (NCBI taxonomy): Eukaryota > Viridiplantae > Streptophyta > Magnoliopsida > Malpighiales > Euphorbiaceae > Jatropha > Jatropha multifida. The sequence goes on along the minus strand of CANUEX010092981.1, from coordinate 127,969 downwards.
TTGTTTTTGTAAAATAATTTGTATAAAAATATTATTTATAATTTTTTTTTATTTAAAGACGTTCAAGAAAATAAGTGAATAGAAAATGTTTTTTTTATCAAAGAAAAATTAAGCCATTTTTTACCTTCGGATTTGACAAATTTATTATAACCTTATACATTTACATTTTGTTAATTTATTAATCATCAGTATCCACTACCATCATTCGTTCACCACTAATGGCCACCACCGGCAACTGCCAGCCACTACCACCGGACCGGCTACTTTCGTAATTTACATTTTTTTTGCATATTTAATAATAAAATTTTAAACTACTTTCGTAGTTTAAGAAAGAGAAGATCGTTTGTAACTAAAAATCTGTCCATGATATGGTTCAAAACTGACTACATCACTTGGTTTTATAAAAAAATTATATTAAAATATTTTTTCATTTTCATTTTTCTAAAAAATATGTTGGTCACTGGTCTTTTCTTGTTGCTGGGGAATCTTATTATCACCACTAATTAAATTTATTTTTTAGAATAACCAATTAATTTATTTGTAGAGTTGTCGGTTACAAGCTCGAATCCAATCAAATCCAGTTAATATTATTAATTTATTTTTTTAAAATTAAATTAGAAAATAAGTGATTTGCCTTAGGTAAGATGAATTGAAGTTCCAATCATACGGTGTCATCTTGTAATTAAATATGCGCTTTGCTTTCAATATTATTTTGTCTTGTTGGGGAAAATGTATGTTATTAAGATTAATTTTTATCTTCATCATGTTTTGACATAAACATGTGATCTTCTGTAATTTAGGTCGCCCAGTAGGATTGTACTAAGTTTGCCCCCAAAATACTTTTTATTTATTTAGTCATTTTGCAATAAAGCCACTGACAGCCCACTATAACATCTTTAAGGTGCGTATCAGCATAACCCCGCCACTCAACATGACAGATAGATAACCAAATAGCACTAAACCAAAGCAAACAGAAGGAAAATGATATTCCAATATAGTTATTGCCCATCCAATGTCACAGTCACCATAATTTCCCTTTCCTAGTTTCTTCCCTCCAAAACTAAATATTTTCCATGGTGGGCCAAGCTGAAGGCCAAATAAATTTTAAAAAGTTAAATGATCAAAATGAAAAAAAATATATTATTTGAAAAAAAATAGTTTTCAACAACTATAGAAAACCGGTATCAGTTAAAATGTTGAAATTACTTCGGTTATAGTTATTTATATTTCTTTTTCTTCAAAGTATTTGGAATTTTATTTTTTAAAAAAATTGAATTAATATGCAAAACTAATATTTAATTTAAAAATAATTTTTTTCAATTTATGCGTCTAAAATTACACCCTTCGTAAAAAAAAGTTTTATAAAAGTAACAATGTTGGAAAGAATAACATCGAAAACCCTCCAATGAATTAAAAAAATTAAATTCTTTCGAGCAAGGTGATTGCCGAGGTGTAGAATATCACACTACTACCAAATTAAAATGTTATTTTTATTAGAAAAATAAAGACAAAAGTAACAAACCACTAGTATATTTAATAATCTAAATCCCCTCAGATTTCTTAATTAACATCACAAATCCAAAACAGATTTCTTAATTAGGTGAAATTATCAATAATTAATCAGTAAAATTAACAAGAGCAGCATGTGGTTGGCAAGCCTTAGCATCAGGGTGGGGCTCAACAGCTGGGTGTGGTTCAACCGGCTTCCCAACCAATTCCTCAGGCAAATCCTTAATCCCCTTTAAATAAAAGGTATAAAACAACTTGAAAGGGAAAATAAGCTGCTGGAGCTTAACTTGACCCGACACCCCTTCGAATATTCCCGTCCCACCAGTCACAGCAAGATACGTGTCCTCATAAGTCAAATATGACCCTTGCACCGATATCTGACCATAATCCCCGAAATAAAAGCTGTATATTGCTTCGTACCGGTCACCTTTCTTTTCCGCTTTGTTTTCGATCAAAATGCATATTCCTGCTGTTATTCCTATCCGCTTTTGCAGGTCTCCGGTGTAAAGCTGTAATCATAATAATTATAATAATTAAATTTTCCGAGTGATGTAACATGCACCAATATGCCACTTACTTTTATACCTATTTCAATGGATGACTATAAAATAATTAAGAGTTGATTTTTCTTTTTCTAAATAATTGATATGAACTGAATTACGTATTTAAATTTTACTGAATTTCTCCCAACAATGCTAAAGAATACACTAAAAAAATAATTTCATCACTTTATTTTTGAGTCATTTTTTTAATTTTTTTAAAGTATCTACACATCCTTTTCAGCCCATTTCTGTCAAGACTAATTTCGAAAGTAAAGTAGGAGACTAGAAATTTTCTAGAATAATATAAAAAAAAGACTTTCTCGGGAAACAAACAGAAAATTACTTACTTTGTTGCTAAAAGGCACAAGATCCCCAAGAGAATTAACTTCTTTCTGGCTCAATCGAAGATAGGCAGGACTTCCACGATCTCTCTCATTGATCTCATAAACATGCAGTTCTTGAACCTTACCTGCAAAAAAGAAATAAAAAAAAAACATAAATTTTTTAGAAGAGCAGTAAGTTGGATTATTTAATATTTACTCAAAAAAAAGAAAAAGAAAAATACTCACGGGGTGTGGAATCATCAGATGCTTGGCTTTTGCAGGAGAAAGATCTCATAGGTACAGAGAAGGTATCATTGATTCTGTTGTTAAAAATGGAAGTTTTCGAAGAAAGAGAGAGAGATGGGTTCGAAGGCATGGAAGGCAAGAGTAATGATTTGGTGATGGTAGGTGAAGTTTTGTTTGATAGTCTTGCAAAGTAAGAAGCGGTTTTCAGAGATGAGCTTGTACAAGCCATTTTGACGAGGAAGATGATAGGAATTGAATTTTCTCGGTTGGCGTTTGGGAGGAGAGAGAGTCAGGGAATCCAACGGTGAAGTGAGCAAGAGTAGTAGTGCGTTATATAGAGGAGAGTGCGGTGATGGTAAGTAGTGAAGGCTATTATTGTCCTTGTCTGGGTGTATGGGTGGACGGTGAAACCGTGTGTTGGTAGGAGGTGTGCGACTAGTCAACATAGTCTTCTGCTCTTCTTCGTGTTTATTTATGCCAAATATTAAAAAAATTAAAAATAAAAAACTAAATGGATAAAAATATTAAGAAATAAAAGTTGTTATAATTTTGAATTTTGTTGTAATTGCACCTCGTTTTTTAATTTTATAGTGGACTTTACTCCTTTTATTCATTGCTTTTTTTAAAAAAAAATTAATCCAAATTAAGAATTATTTTATTACAAGTAAAGTAATTTAATTAATTTCTTAATTATAGTATAAAAATATTAAAAACGATTGAAAAATACAGAGAGTACGTTTCAAAATAATTTGTAAACAAATTTTGCTTTAAATTTAGTTGTTTCCAATTAAATCCAACTTCAAATTTAGAGTAATATTAAATATTTTTCTATTTTTGTCGAGTGAATACCATTTCCAACCATCCACAAATTGAAATATTACTGTTATGTTTCTAAAATATTTAAAAAAATTACAAAATAATCAAACACAATTAAATTAAAATTGATCGACAACAACCTACAAGTTATGTCCCAATTGCCAATGTAAATTTGACGTGTGAGAAAAATTTTTAATTCGATTTTCACTAAATACACTTATAGAGAAAGACGAAAAATTTTAACTGTGATTAAGTCCGAACTGAATTAAGCGATGTCCACACAAAAATTCAGCTACTTATAATTTATATAAAAAAATTAATTCGTAATATTCGGTTTTTTTCTTTTTTCTATTGAACACGTGATTTGGGCTGTGGACGGAGACTGGAAGAAATGTTTTGGAAATTGAAACAGCCTACAATTTACGGTGGGCACCGTCAAAGATAATACGTGGAATCGTAAACAACTTATTTTCAACTCCAAACAATTCAAAACCTATAGGGCATGGATTTGTTGTTTAGCTTTTTTTGGTTTTTCTTCATTTTCACTTAGATATAAATCCGTTTCTTTTCTTTTTTTTTTTTCGTCCCGGCTTAGAGGATTTTTATAATTATTTTTTATTTATGATTTTAGATATTTTTCAGAGGAGTCTTATTTTTTAAATTTCTATTAATTTGTTCAAATTTTAATATTTATGGCTTTAATCTAACAATATTATATTAATAAGTAAGTTTACTTTTTATTTCGCTCGATAATATTAGCTATTTTAATAGCTGTTAGTTCTTAGTTTTTGGATATATTCAGTAAAATTAGTTGGTTTAATATGATTTACTTGTTTGAATAACTTTTTATGAAAATGCAAAAAATTAAATATTACAATTGATTAATATTTTACAAAAAGTGGTCTTACCCTCTAAAAATTAGTTATATATAAGTGATAAACGGTTTAAATTAACATAATATCATTAGTTTAATTTGGATTAAAAAAATAGATATAATAGTAAAAAAATAATTAAAAGCTAAATATTAAAATGTTTAACGTTTTATAAGAAATTCCCTCAATCTCTAAAAATTATTATATAATTAATATAAATAAAATTTTGATTTAGAGAAAACGATATAAACTGTTGCCGAACACAGATTTACAATGAAACCCAAAAAATAAATTTAATACAATGTGTACTACCAAATAAGAAAAAAAAATAGACACATAAAATCAATATTTTCCTCAACGTTAAAAATTAATGAAATTTTAGTTTAATTTATTGGAATTATTATTATATTTAAAAAAATCAATTAATCAAAATATATCTTCCCTCATAAAATACTTTAATTTTGGATACTTTTATTTACGTAGATAAATGAAAATACGTTCCTTTCAATTAATGAAGCCAAATGCATAAATTCATTGTTGTACTTACGATAAAAACCTTTGTGACACTCTTAATTTTTAATTTGATTTATTAAAAATCTCAATTTATAAAATTGTATCAATTAAAAATTTCAACTTGTAAAAATTATTTTATTAAATACTCAAATTTCTAAAATTAAATTAATTAAACATTTATTAGCTAGTTAAAAAATATGAAAATTTTTGTTTGAAAAATTATACGAATCACATATTAAGTAAATATCTCGTACATAAATATTAAAAACACAAAAAAATATTATTATTGATAGAAAGAGGAATATAATATTAATAAAATTCGTAATTTACGTCAAAGTTCAAAGTGCTATAAGGGTTTTTTCGTAAATTACATGTGTATATTTATGCATTTCGCCAATTAATGATGGCATGGTTTGTGTGTCATCTAGCACCATAGCCGCAGGATGTTACTCAAGCTGTCTCAAATAAAATAAAATACGTAGTAAAATAAATAAATTAAATTGCTGTAGAAACCATAAGTATACTTTTTAAAATATAACATGATAATCGTATGAGTTTGCCAAACTGACAATCGCAAGACTTTTTTTTTCCCAGTTCAGGAGGAAAAAACAATAAAAAGGAAAAATAAATTGTCAGACTTCAGAGTGGGGTGTGGATCACATGGAAACATATACAGTTAATCAGTTATTTAGTCAAAAGACTGATGCAAAATTCAACCGTTTAGATTATCCTATCGGACTTATTGAAAAATCACGAATTGAATATTGACTATAACATGGAATATTTATATTGACAGTAAAATAAAGTGTGTATCTTGAAAATATATAAGTCTAATGTTTTGCAAATTCAGTCGGATTTTTTAAATTACATTATTAATTATTACCATTTACATAAATAATTAATATTGAAAATATGTATATAAAATTTAATATATTTTTTATTTCCATATAATAAAATATAATTTCACTTTTCTTATAAAAAACAGTTAAAGCAAAGTCATTATTGCAATTAGAGAAATTAAACTTTATGGAATTTGTGTTTCATATGAATGGAATAAGATTATGGGAATTTTGCTTCGATAAACATATATAATAAAAAATGGAATTAGGTTTAACTCACTTGCTAATTTTGATTTGCATCCAAAAAACATAGTTTTGCACTATAAATTTATAGTTTAGATTAAAATAAATGCATAAGATCTGTTTATTTTTAAAGAATTTGTTATTAAATATATTATTTCTAAAATATAAACCATAAATTTAATATTCAAAATTCATATATGCAATAATTAATAAAAAAAAATTTCAATCAAAGTATAGAAACCTAAAAGCTAGCTAAGTTAATATTTATACTACCTCACTGAACAATATAATCTATAAAAGTAGTGTTCTAAACACTTTTTTAAACGCGCTTACGAAATATAACATTTGCGTCATTTTTCAAAAAAATTTATCCTGATGATGAATTCATTGTTGAGGATCAATGGTTCAAACTCTATATTTTAAGTCTAAATGATTTCACACTCTTCTTTTATGCGGTCAGAAATTTGATTTTCATGAACAAAATAAATATTTTTTTGAAAATTCAATAAACTATTAATATCTATGATTAATACTAAAAAAAATTATCTAAATTAGTCCTAAATTCATTTATTCACTATTCGAACTTGCTAAAATCTGATTGGATCAAATTGGGAAAGAATTGACATTCCTAGGTCAATCCCCTTGGCATAGTGGCCATGCCTCTTGATCGAAATTGTTGCGAGGACAATGTTATGCCAGAAATGGCATTCATATCAATATTGGGTAGAGGAAAAGGATTCCCATGTAAAGTTGTTTGCTTCCCTATACTATCTAAACATACAATTGTATAATTCACTCGCACGAAAACTAATAATACAAATAGAGGAGGGGAATTAGTTGAAGGACACATTATTTTTTCTCCACAAATCTTGTATGCATATTTTGATGCAAAATGGGTATTTTATGATCCATGTTCTTTTTACTGCTATTAATATTTTTTTCATAGAAAAAAAAAAGTGATTAATTACTTGAGTACTTTGAATATTGATATTGACATGAATGATTTGACGCTTTTCTCCGTTAAATAAAGTCAAAAGTTCGATTTTTATAGATGAAATAAGTACTTGTTCAAAAGCTCAATTAGAAATATATATGCATTTGATTTAAGATATCCTCTTCATTACGATCCATTTAAAGGAGATATAGATAGTTATAAATGGGTTTAGAACAGATATAGATAGTGAAATTACTACCAGTAAGGGGTACGGATAAAATATGAGTAAAGATTTTTGGATATCCGTTACCCATTATTTGCTATATTAAATGGATTCAGTAATGGGTATCCGCAGGTATTTTATCCATTATTAGTAAAAAATATATTTTAAATAAATTCAAATTTGGATAGTTTAAGATTCACGGTACCTAATAAATATAAGAAATACTCTAAATGGGTTATAGTAAAAATTTAAATGGATTCAAATACCGGTACTTAAATGGATTTAGAAATGATAAGAATAGTAAAATTTTAAACGGGTATTTAAAATTTATGGATATCTATTCCACTTCCATTTCTAAGCTTGGTAGATTATTAATGCTATGGTCAATACTAAAAAAAAACATACTATATGAACATGCCAAACTCATTTATTCACAAATCAAATCCGTTAAAATATTATCACATCCGATTTTGTACCCATTGGATCGGGTAAAAAATTATCATCTCTAGATCAATGCACTTAGCATAGTGGTCATGCCTCTTGATCTATGTGCAAACTCAATTTGAATCCTCTCAATTATTAATGGGTACAACCTCTTTTTTTTTAAAAAATTTATTCTAATAATTATAGGATATTTATATATTCAATCCGAATATATTTCTAGTAAAATGTTGGACTACAAACAATATCAAGATATGATCCCAAGTGTATTGAATAGCAAGTAAGCTAAGCTAGTTGTTACCCACAATGCAATTACATAATAGTATAAGAATTCAGTGAGAAAATTACTGCAAGGACGACGTTGTACTAAAAACGGCATTCATTCCAATATTTGATAGAACAAAAACATTTCCATATAAAGTTGTTTGCTTCCCTATCCTTTCTAAACATATAATGCTCTAACCACTTGATAATACAAATAGAGATGAGGAATTAGCTAAGGGACACTTTTTTTTTTCTGTTTATTTCAAAATTGGACCGACTAATTGCACATCCTTATGTAGTATTCACTTTTAAAATTTTTTTCTATTTATGTTTCTTAATTTTTTTTATTAGATCACTTCTAAGCTTAAGGTATTTACCGATGGAGACCTAATTTTCTGTTTTGGATGGGTTAGAATTGGAACTATTTCGAAATGGGAACACAAAGTTAAAGAAGAAAGCCCATTTTAGAATTCAAAATTGAAATGTTAAAAACATGGCCCACAAAGGAGTCTAGCCTAAGCAATTGCTTTTATCTCTAGCCCATCCTGGGCCTATGGGCCGCGTGTGGGACCCAAAGTCATAAACAATGTCTATAGTGTACTATGTACTGATTGTCCAAACATATTATAAGATCACAACCTCTAAAACCCACCCTTGGCTCAACCCTGATATGGAAACACACGACCTAGCTTAGGGTTGGTAGCACGGACGGAAAAGGGGCGGCTACCCCTAAAATTTGCATTGCCTATACCCGACTTCGTATCTCTTACATATTTCAGTATTTATATTCATTTCAAATTTCTTTTTATATATTTATATTCACATTTGTTAATATAATATGTTTAGACAACATTCATACTCGTCTCAAACTCATTTAATCAAATATCTAAACATGCTTTAAATGATTTTTACGGATTGAGTATCCACGAAAACTTGACTTGCTTCAAAATTCTATTTGGTAGAATTATATAGGAAAGTATTTTAGTTTATAGATAAAACTAGTCTAGACCCGGTTGACGAGTCTATCTACGGACCAAATTAATCACAACATAGTTTTTTTTTTTTTTACTCCAATTTTATTATTTTTTTCCTTAGTGGACAGTAAAAAATATACTCGTTTCGAAAGAAAATAAGTTTCATTACTTTGATGTGTGGATGAACATATAGTTAGCAAGTCATTCTCTCAATTTATTATTAAGATTTAAGAATTATAATTCCCAATTATTAGGGAGAAGGAGAATTACTTAATTAGACAAAAGCATTGCTCCTTCTATAAATAAATTGGTTTCGCATGTACTAACCCCACCAAAAAGAAAATCTACACAATTAGAACCTCACCTCCATTTTGGTATGATGATCCGTTCTAGCAAGTAGAAGATATCAAAGAGGAAGCTTAGGCTTTTCTACCATTTCCTTTTGTTTTGTGCCAGAGATTATAAGGAAAAGGTAATGGCCCATCACTCAGAGGGATCTTCCCTCTTGTGGAAGAGAGTATTCCAAATTTCTCATGGAAGAAATAATGCATGTTTTCTTTCATGTGTTGTCTTTTTCCAAAATGATATTTATGTTCCTCTATTTTTAGAAAATCGAATTATTTATATTAAATTTACATATTTCAGGTTGCAAAAAATAAGGATTTGAAATTTGAAAATTATTAATTGAGTTGCGTAAAAATATATAATTTAATTATAGAAATCTGATTATTCAATAATATTGATTGATGGGTTTGTGAAATATTTTGTTTAACTTCTAGATGTTGTTATGAGATTTTTTAATTCACGAATGATAGGGAGATCAAATATTGGATTCAAAGATGATATTAAAGTTTAAAAATTATTTTATACTCCAAATTATCAAACTAAAGATATTAATTTGTTGATAGCATTCCAAGTAGCAGTGAGAATTTTGGAAAAAGAAGCAGAACAAAGTAACCAAAATAATGGATTCGATCAAGAAAGTAAAGATAAATTTTAAATAAATAAAAAGGAATTAAATAAATTAAAATAATTAACATAATATGCATGTAATAAAAAAAAAAGGTTCTTTGTTGAAGGATTGTCCAAGCGCATGCCTGCTACCCACCCTTAATGGGTAGGGTACCCTTAAACCCTAAGGTTGGGGGGTGGGGGGCAACACCCAGAGCCTCAGGTGGCATCTGGGTTAATCCATTCCAGTTGGATATTCAGTTAATTAAACAACATCTAATCACTCACTCTACTAAAATCGATCAGCGTTATCTTTTAATATTAAATTTTATTATATATAGTTCATAAATATGATATTTTTTTTATGTGGGATTCATTATATACATCATAAAAAATTAAGAATAAAATTACATATGTTATGCTCTTAATTCAAATTCAATTAATCGAAAACACGATTCGAGTACTTAATTTAATGACCTATATGTATAATTTTCTAGATATGGATTGGATTAAATGTTTTTGAACAAACCAAGACAAAGATACGATAATATGAATGTTAATCATAGAATCGGGAAAGAAAAAATAGGATTGAACATGAATCAGACTGAAAAATTGAAAATTGAAAACTGGGTAAACAAAAATCCAGGTTGTCGACAATATAAAAGACAATGTCCATGTCAATCACGTGATTTTCACGTGCTAGGCATGCATGTCTTTCATGAACAGTACACGCATGCATTCTTTAAGAAATTTCTAGTAGTAACATATAAAATTAAAAACAAATAGGAAAAAAACAGCTGCAAGCAACATTTGGGACAAGAAATTGGTCTATTACTCCATTGTTCGATGATGACGTTAGAATTTGAGATTAATTTACGAAACATTGTCTCCTTATATCTAACCAATAACTTTCGACATGGGTTTATTTATTTATTTGTTATTTTTTGAGGTTTAGAAATGGATTTATTGACCCTACATACCCACCTGCGTGACTAGAAAGACATGCCAAGTTGTTGATGGGCCAAGAATAGGGTTGGACAAGGGTAGGATTCTTTATTTTTTGGGGTTGGCCAGCTAAAGTATGGACCTGCTTATTGGCAATTTATGTGATTGGTTCTTTAGTGGGTCAGATTCAGCCTATAAAAGTATCAAGAATTGTTTGATTGATCCAAGAAAAAAAATCAAGAATAGTTTTGAAGATATGCAACTAAAAGCATAATGGTGTAATTGGTTAGAATAGTAAAAAACCTTAATTTCTGTGATATTTTTGGAAAACGCACTTTATTAGAAGGGTAAAAAAACCTTTAAGCTTTGCGATTATCTTAAATCTTTTGGTTAATATTATAAAAAAACAAAAATAAGAAAATTGGTGTTGTTGATATAATTAATTTCAATATTTTAATCAACGAGTGGAATAAGTGGTCTTAATTTCACTTTTATATGTGATTTATTAAAACAACTATGTTTAAAAAAAGGAAAGACAAGACCTAAGGGTTGTGGTTCAATTATTCATAATGGCTAGGCACGGAGGAAGAGCTTTTAAGTTTAATCCCTTGCAGAGAGAAGTAAATTTTAACCATGACTAAGTTTTGAACTGAATTAGGCGGTTCTTTAGTTTTTCCATACCTATAAAGTGTCTTTGGTCAAGCGCTAAACTTTCTAATTAGTTTTAGAGTATCAGGGAAGAAAGGATTCGAATCCAGATCAATTGCCGCGTCGTATATACACTTATCATTAAATTATACTTTGGTATGCTAATCTTTCTAATTAATTAAGCTTAATTAAGTTGACTGCAATTAGGTATAGATTCTTCTAGTATGGAATTATAGGGACCAATTCCAAAATCCACTCAATTAAACATTCATGCTAATTGAAGTGGGAGAACACAAGACAAAACATGTGGGATTATATATGCTTTGCCCTTTTCTTGATTAAGTTAATCACTTGTGTTGGGTTTAAAGAAATCACTAAGATCCTTTGGCAATTTTTTGAGCTTTGAGCTTTCACTTTGTTAATCTTACTTATGTCCCCTTGTTTCTTCTCTTCTCTTTATTCCATTGGGAACATCCAATAAAATTGGAACTCTAATTTCTTAATGTATTCCACTCTTCTAAAACATGGAACTCTCTCTCTCTCTCTCTCTGTATATATATAACTCTTAATTTGATCTTCAAAATAATTATAACATTACTGCCGAATGGGTATAATTAATACATGCAATAGCTAAAAAAGTGTTTCCATTTTAATGATCGAAGGTGAGGAAATGCAGGATTCTTGATAGTTGTGAAGAGAAGTGGTTAAGTGGGTACCAAAGAGATGGTTTCTACTGCATACTGATAATGTGGACATTGTAATTTATGCCATTAGGACAAATATTATAGTCAAACAAATGACAGGGAAACATCACAACCTCTTGTTCTTCACCTTCTTACAGAACAAAATAAATAAATGACTTTGCCCATCAAAACACGCATGGATTTCCCAAATATCCATAAAAGAAAAAAAAAATTACAATGAGTTCATTGCCGACCAATTGTCTTGGTTGTTGAAACCCATATTCATATCATAAATGTTGGGTTTGGTTCAGATACTGACGTGGCAAACCAAGAAATAGAGAGAAAAAAAAAGAATCAAATTTTAGGTCATGGTGTTGGGGGGGTCCATTTGGGTTCATGTTCTTGCGAGTATTGGACCACTGTAACCTCTCCCCCTTTACTCTTTATAAACACCACCTTCTTTCTTTGTACTTCTCACTACAAACTTTCTTGTTCTTGTTCTTCTTGCTCTACCTTTCTCTCCCAAAAGGCAAGAAACTAAAGATTTGGTTACTGATCAAGTGATCGAGAAATCAAGAAAATGAGCAGAGCAAACATGCAACACCCTAAAAAGAAGATTTCATGTAGAAGACTTGGAGGATACATTAGAGAACAAAAAGGAAGGCTTTACATCATCAAAAGGTGCATCATTATGCTTCTTTGTTGGCATGATTAGCATTCCAACATTTTGGAGCTTCAAATCATCACCATTACTGAAGCAAATTTAAGTATCATCTACAATCTTCGAGAAGGTGATGGCTCCAATACTACTGAGTGAGCTTGCATGGAAAATTATTATAGCTTCCCTTCTTATTATCTCCTTGTCTAATTCTCTTTCTATTTCTTTTTAATTATTCGAAATGTAAATAGATATTAAAGAGCAATATAATTCTACCTAGCTAGGTATTTTCCTTTTAATAAAGTATTATTGGAATTAACATTTCAAATTAAAAGATTTAGAAAAACATACAAATTCTTCATTTTCTATATTTTTATTATTTAATCTGGGATAATAATTGAGTTGCTCCACAAGGGTTGGAGAAGCATTATTCCATTAACAATTAACATTTAATTTAACAATTAATATTTTTATCGATTATATATATATAATACGCAATTGCTCGCTAAATTAGTGAAAATTTTTGTAATTAAGAGGATTTGAATTCGATATCTCTCGCTCCTCATTTTAGTAAGAAGATCAATCAGATCACACTGGAATATCATGTAATATTATTGAAGAAAATATAAATTTAAAATTTGAATTATTGAAGGAGGGTCCAAAGTGTTGAATTCAGGAATGATCTTGAGCTTTAATAGACGCACGTGTATTGTATAATGATATACAGATACATAATTGCTAGTCCTGCAGTTAATGATCTTCAAGAATCATTATTAACCTATAATACGGTTTGACTAATGAAATAATGGAACATTTGGTCTCAAATGGTATGAAAGCAACTTTTGAACAGAAAGAAAGAAGATCGAAAAACAGGAGAACATGAAATCAAGACTATAAAGACCCAGAAAAGTTTATCATACTACGGTTGGTCAATTCTCTATATTTTCTGCTTTTTAATTTTTTTTATTGGAAAAATGAGTTTATTTTATTAATTCAAATTCACGAAAAACTTAACTTATTCAAGAGATTATACCCGAGCCATAAGTTCTCCACTTACATTTATCGTAGTCTGGATAAATTAAGTGAAAAAATTTAAAGAACCTCAACATACGCAGAAAAAGAGTAACCGTGAGGATACATTTAAGTTTCTTGTGGTTTCTTTCTTGAATTGCTGATCTTGATGCTGCTATTTGCCGTGTTGGTCCAACAAAAGCAAGCCAAAACTTGAGAGAGCCAAAAGATAAACCCAAAAAACATCATCCTACAAAACCATAATGAATGGCAAAGAATCCCAAATTGCTACTTGCTCCGTCTCAAAAGGATGGTTCATATTTTCTTTTTGATTTCTTCTAAAATATAGTCCATTTTTTTATTTATATTATAATTAATCTTTAAATTGTCTATTGTATTTTATTTTATTCTCAATAATTCTCATTAATTTTTACTTATCATTCTAATATAATAGTTATCCATGTGTTATTTAATATGAACATAATAAGAAAATTGCATGGGTAAAATTATTTTTTAATCACAGTAATTATTACTTTTTTAATCTGTATATAAATAAAAAGTAAATTATCCTTTTTAGAACAAAAACAACAATATATACATTTATTCTAACGAAAAATTCAAAGTGCATGACACAAAAATTTAATTAAGATATACAGAATAAATGAGAGTATCAATATATACATATATATTTTGTTGTTATTAAGATAAGAAGTGGAAAATTTTAATTGGGTTTCGAGAGAAAGAAAAGAAAGAGTAATCGAGAAGGGAGAGGAAAAAATATAGTTAAGAGTGTTGGTGTCTTTTGTGAAGGAAGGAAGGATCCAATCCAAGAGTTGTGGTGTTGTCAACTCAAAGCTGTAAAAATGGAATTTGAATGCATCGGTGGTCACATGTGCTCTGTACTAAATGGCAGTACTCTTTTTAATTATCTCATTTCAATTTTATATGTGTGAAAAACAAAAAAATAAAAACAAAAAGGTCAAGGAAAGAAAGTGTATGGAATAGAAAATGATTAAAAAAAAAGAGGGATAGTAGTACATATAATTAGAATTATTTTAAATTTTTTTAATATCGAGAAGAGAAAATTTAAATCTAAATTAATTTCGGATCATATATGCATTTAACAGTAAGTTATATCTTAGCTTGCGAATTATTTTAATTTAATTAACTTGTAAATTAATTTAAAAAATAACCCTAACTAATTAATAAAAAATTTAAGTACATTATATTAAAAATATATTTTTACATTACTACTTATCAAATAGACTTATTATATTCTCATTCTCTCTCTCTATATATTCTTTTTTTTTTATCTTTACTGAAAAGATTCGATTCCACCCTATATAAACCCAAAAGAAAAATGTTGGGATTTTGAGGACAAGTTAGAATTTAGTGAAAATCATGAAAGCACATGAAACAAAAGTCATGAAAGTAAAATTTAATCTTTGCAAGTCCTTTATTTGGTACTTTCAAGTTTTCAACAAAGACATTAATATCCTTTTTTACTTGTTTGGCTTAAATTTGATAGCTCGGGGTGGACAATTTTTATTATTGTTTGAAAAAATTGTACCTTTATCCTTGCATTTATTATAATTATTATATATTTATGTATTTTAGAAAATACATTACAGTATCTCTATATTTTACTCTGATATAGGGTCTGTTCAGTAAAATTAATTATTTTGATAGTTGTTAATTGTTTTGATAACGTTTAACTGTTTGCGTAGCGTTTTATGAAAAGCTAAACGTTGCATGAGTTAGCTTTTCACAAAACGTTGTTCTAACTTTTAAAAGTTAATGCAAACTCTATATTATCGAATGATTTTTTAAATAGCATCTAGCGTTTTGATCGATTAAAAATTTAAAATCTATTAAAAAAGCTGTCTTCGAAAGCAACCATAAACTTTTATCTTTCCGTCTATTTTTTATCACTTCACCATTAAATGTTTAATGAAAAGACAAAAATGCCCTTAGGTAACAAACCACTTACATCCGAAAAACAAACCAATTAATGCAAAATCTCAAATGTCAAAATCCATATCTCTTCTGTCCTCGCTTTCTCTATCAAAATGATAGAAAGAAAATGGTATCTCTCTCTATTTTTTTAATTATTTTTAAGATTTTGATTTAATTAAATTGGATTTGATTCCACAAAAGGAAATGAGATCTCACCCCAAAATCACCAATTACCCGATCAAAGCCCACCATCATCACCTCCACTTCAATGATAACATCAAACCTCTAAAAAATCTTGATAATTTCAGTACATCCATCAATAATTTTTGCTTCCCTCTGTAACTCATATATCCACTCATCAAATCACTCACTGTCTTCAATTATTGCCCCTCAAAATCCAATAACTTAATAGAAAACCAGACAACAATTTAATAAAGAAGAGAGCTTGACCCATTTTACTTTCTCGCCATTTTCTTCGATCCATCTATATGGGTTTTATTGAAACCTCTTGCTATCAACTGGATCGATCCGAGATGTACTAACTAAAAATAAGGAGTCGAGACTTTAGGGGTGAAAAAGAAAATGAAGAAGCACAAATTCAAGAAGCTGAGGAAGTGCTTAAGCTTTGAATAGAGCAAAAAGACACGATTCACACTTTGTTAAGGGGCAATTTGGGCAAAAGAAAATAACTTCTCTCTTCTGATCGATTATTTTTTGTTGATTTGTTCTGAAAATTAGTAAAAGATGTACGGAGTGACAAAAATTTATAACGAGAGCAGATTATACGAATATTATAATATATTTTTAAGAAATGCAAGGATAGATTAATGATTTGTAGAAAAATATAGGGGTAAAATTATAATTTTTATTTATTGTTATTATTTTAAAATAAAAAATATATATAACCTGCTTAAGCTTCTCATTTCATCTCTAATAAATGATACGAAAAGTGAGAGAAAATAAAAGAAATGGAAATTAGTGAGAATGAGAAACTTGAAAATCTAGAGAATTTTTACGGAATGGGCAGACACGTGCAAGCGTGTGTAATGATTAAGGAGAGTTGGTCAGATTCTTACACTTTTTCATACTGATTGCTTTGGGTTTGGTCCCAAGAATTGTGTGTGAAAGCTGCTCTTGAAGTAGTGCTTTTGTTTTACTATTTATTGTTATTATTATCATAAAGTGTGGGTCTAAGTCTACAAGCTTCCAATTGATAAATCCCGATCAAAGTTTTGTCTCAACAAATGAGCATTTGCCACCTCATTTACAATAGACTAGACAAAGTTTGATTGGTCAAATGGCAGCTTTATCATACCCACGTGCACCTCCAAATCCTCGGGCCCCACTCATCACCATCACAGCTTTGTATGATTCTTCTATAGTCAAGAAATTTGGAGAGCATGAGATGACTTGTTGGATCTAAGAATTTGCACTTTTACGATATTTGATGAACATGTTATGGCCGGTGAAGTAATTTAAATTATAAAAATTCAAAAAATATTAATTATTAGCTCTCTTATAATTCGTGTCCTACTCTTATTTTTCATTTACGTCGCATTATTTAAATGAATCCCATATTTTAAATTCATTTAAAACATTAAAATTATTTTACATTAGTTTTTTAAATTAAAAAAGAAAAAGATAGGACCCACTTTGAAAGATTGTTCATAGTCACTTGTGAGCAAACACATGCCCCATAAAAGAAGCACACATGTAGGCTTACGAATCCCCGTTACGGTGACATGAAGGGGAGAGGAGAAGTTTTGAATGTTGAAGGAGATAGAGATTTTTGGAACATGTTTGAGGCAAGTAAAGGGTGACCATAAAGCTGAATTATGGGTGGAGTTGATTGAGGTCCCCTCTCCTAAACCCTCTCTTTTCTCCATATATTTCTTCACATGTAAAGTTGAACAATTTTGGATCATTTGCTTGCCCACATTAACAATAATTCATCAATCCAATGTATGCTAAAAGCATGTCCCAATTCAATGTTGAATTACATAAAATAATATGGTAAATACAAATTTATCTCATACAAAATTATTAAATTTATTTATTTTCAAAAAATAACTTATCTTTGCAAATTATTTTTCAAATAACTCATTTTTCTATTATTTGGTTGCAATATTAAAAATATTAAAAATTTTAATTTATGAGGCCATAACAATATTTCTTATTTTAAAAATTTATTATTAAGTATGAGGGTCTAACATGCAATTTCATCCTGAACTTTTCGAGTGGTTGCAATTTCACTCTAAATCAATTTTTATATCTTGGGCATCCTCAACTTAGCGACTTAGTTGTAATTACACCATAATTTGCTTTTATGGTCCAATTGCACCTAAACGTGAATTATAATACCCTAAACTTGTCAATTTATTACAATTGTACCTGAAAAGTAAACTAATATTGGAATTTTAATTAAAATAATGTAAAAAATGGACTTCATACCAAAATATTTAAACAATAAATATAAAATCAAATTCAAATATTCATACAATAAATAAATAAAAAATTAAGATTGAGTATTTGATTTTAAAATTGAATCAATTTTAAGATGCAAAAATAATGAGTTGAATATTAGTTCAAATTAGGGTGTAAAGCCAACTAGATTGATAAGTTCAGGGTGTCCAAAATACAAAAGTTGATTTAAAGTGAAATTACAATTGCTCGAAAAATTCGGGATGAAATTAAATATTAGACTTAAATATGAGAAAAAAAAGCATAAAAATGATAAATTATAATAATAGCTGGTGACAGGTGATAGTGGTCGACGGTGACCATTAATGGCTAGTATGTATTTATAAAGTTACAATAAATTTATTAATATTTGGAAAATTTTTTCGTTTCTTGAAGATGAGATATTTATTTATTTATTGTAGTAATAACAACCATTCCAAACAATATATAATTAAAAGAGTAAGAAAAGGCCTAGTCTAGCATTATTCCTAATAGTGGATTTTAGATTAAAAGTTACAAATAAATTCTTATGGATAAATGAAGAATACGTATCTATAAAAGTTAAAGTTTATTTTAAACTATTTAAATAAATTCTTTTAAATCAATTTAAAATATATACATGATATATTATAAAAATAGTAATGCCACACCATCATAATATGAGAATACAATAAATGGACTGCAAAAAAAATTGTTGTTGTTGGGCTGAGAAATGGGCTATCAGATGTGGGTTGGGAATCATCTAATCAATTCGAAGGCCTACACCTTGTTGTCATTTGTAACAAAAACAAAACACACGAGAAAGCCCATGACCATTCTTTCCAATTTCTTAAAACTAAGATTCGTCTAGGGGGTGTCAAGATAGGTTACATGACACAATCACTATGTGGGTTGTAATTACACGTGCTGTGTTAGTGCCACTCATTTAATTTTAGTATCATATTCGTATTTAAACATTTGATACAATTACTATGTGGGTCGTATTTAAAAAATTTCATTAAGCTCTTTAAAATAATTGTCTCAGCTTTGATCATTACATGATAGAATTGGAAGCAAATGTAGTATATAATAATGTAGGGTTAGGGGCACATGAAGAGGAAGGACTAATGTTGGGTTAATACGGACCATATCGAAAGCAATTGGGCACCCACACAGACAAGCATTTGATCAGACAAAACAAATGGAGAAGGAAAAAAATAATGAAAAGGACTTGTCTTTGGCTTAAGCTTGTCTGGAAAAAGGGTCCACTTTAAGAAAATCAGATTACCATCTAACAGAATTAATATTTAAACATCATAGGTAACGTAATGCGATCAAAGAGAGGACTTGGTGGTCACTGCTAATAAATTTACAGCATATATTTTTGTAGAATGAAAATTTTGGATTGGAATTTGGCAGTCCCTTAATATGAAGGATCTTGGCTGGTACCCACTTTGGGAAAGCTGACACAATATATCTAAATTGACAAGTTTGTTCCATTTTTCTCTATAAATTTCATATTATATGACCAAACGTACAATTCTAGTGTCTTATTTTAGAGATAACGTAGTAAAGCTGCTACAGCCGGTCTCGACTCATCTTTTATCAATTCTCGATATATATATATCAATGGAGTGTATATTTTTCGACGTGTTTCCACATTTAATATTACATATTAATATTCTTTTTTATAAATGTTTCACATTTAAATCCTATCGATAGTGATGATTTTTAATTTTAAAATTTGGACATTTTAAATAAAATTGACGTGAAAATACAGTATATTTCCATTCCACCAGTAACTACAAACTCATAAAATTTATTATGCAGAAACAATCCAAAAGAAGTATAGTAACAGTAATAGTAGTAGTCTTAGTTGTGCATGCATATATAGACAAAAGTGCACCATCAACATCAAGCAGCATGTGTGTGTGTGACAGAGAGAGAGAGAGAGAGAGAGAGGAGCTGCATATTGCATATGCTTATATTTACTAATTTTCAGCAATTTCACCTTTGTCGTATAATAAATAAAATCTTGTCCATTGAAAGCAACACTAGAACAACTACCCAAAGCCCGAGCTTCTTCTCTGCCTGTCTCATCCTCGTTGGATTCATTTGCTCCTGTTCTTGAGTTGATATCAGAAAGATATGTCAAAAATGTCAAGAAACAAAGAAAAAGGGGCTAAAAAGAGCAGATCAGCGGAAAACATGGGGATCAATCCATGGGAACACAATTGTAGTATGGAATATATATATATATGAAGAGTAATGTGTGATTGTACCTTACAACAGAAAAAAAAGATTTATAGCTCAACGTCAAGGTCATTAGGGTATTTAAATTTCCTCATTACTTTCAACTTCTCGTTTTACTTTTGCTGTTTTTTACTGTTTACTTTTAACTTCTTCATTAAACTCATTAATAATCTCATTCTATTAGAAGTCTGATTCAGACTCTAAAAGCAAATTAAATTTTCTTAACTTAGTATCTGTTTGACAAAATGTTGTTTCTATATGTTTTAGGGTTATAAACCAGCCAAATCAAGTCAAATATATTTGAGTTTAAGTTTGGATAGATAAAAGTGTATTGGGATTTAAGTTCGACTCGAGTCCGATTTATACTAAATCTCGATCTTCAAATAAGTATATTCGAGCTCAACTCGTTAAATTTATAAATAAGTCGAATATATATATGGATGGCTGCTTACCAGTAACTTGATTTATAGCCATCTAAGTAATTGTGTTATTGATAAGGTTTTACTCCAGTTTCTTGTTTTAAAATAGGAACATCACTTATAAATTGTACCTCATTAGGAAAAAAAAAAAATTGTATTGACCGCGTCAGTCAAAGAGAAACAGTAATGCTTTTGTCGTGGCAGCTTTTCCGATCTGTGTTATTTATTTTTCTAATTCTCATTGATAACATTATGCCACCGATAGCCTCCCGCTACTTGTCGTAATTAGTGTTCAGCATTCTGATTTTTTTATTAAACTATTAAAATTGATTGATTTAAAAAAAAGGTAAATCAAATCATAATTTATAAAAAAAATAAATCAAATCAAAGCAAACTTTTAAAAGAAATATATACAAAAATATTTTTATATAACTATCTATGTTTGGATTTGGTTTGATTATTTTAGTTTTTTTTAAAAAATTATTTTTATTAAAATTAAATTGAATTAAATATTCAAAACTAAATCTAATTACTGAAATTTTTATTTTTATTTTCATAAAATTCAATTTTATGGAACTAAATATAGTGAAATAAATTATATTGAATTTCAAATGAATTTCACAAATTATATATAATTTAAAAAATTTTAGATGAAAATGTTCATCTTCTTATTTTATTTTTTTCTACTTTCTATTACTATTGTTTTTATAATTAATAAAAAAAATTATATAATGACTTTTTATAGGATTAGGAATTATTAAAAAGAATATTTTAATTAATGCTAGAGAACTTGTACTTATAAAGTACAGCAAAATTTATTTAAACATGTTATAAAATTAATTATAATTTTCTCAGTTAGAATGTTTTCTATTATTTTTTTTATCTAAAAAAAAGAAAATATTCATAAAAAAATGAGGAGGATCCCTCCAAATAGTAGAACCAGCAAAAAAGATAGCAACCCGAGTTAAGAAGTGAGCCACCATATTAACTTGACGAATCCACTCGATTCTAAAACCATTGCCCTCATTCAACAAAAGTTGGCATTCTCGAATGATATTACCAAACTCCCTATTAGGAATATTATCAGAATTAATGCTTAACCAAACTTCCCTACAATCTACTTCCAGATCAACCTGGGTTAGCTGCTCTTGTTTAAGCCAACTTAGGGATCCTCGCATTGCCATAGCCTCCACCGTCTTAGGGGAATGATACCCAATGAATCAAGATGAAAAAGCACACAAGAATTGCCCAGCAGAGTCTCTAACAACCGCACCACGGGCAACCTTACCCTCAGCCGAGAAATCTGCTCTATCAACCACATAGGATATTCGATCTGGAGCAGGCCTGGCCCAACTATATGAAAAAATACTGATGTTTTAAGGGCAACGTTTCCTTTCCTATCATTAGTTTTTTTGTTTCATGTGGTGGACCATCGCAAGGACTCTAGAAATAATCTTAGAAACCACATTACATAAGGAGATAGGCCTTCAATCTTTAAGAGTTGCAGGATTCGCAATCTACCAATTCTTTCACTTTAAGATGGGGAAATGGAGTAGTAAAAATTAGTAGGAAATGTAGTAATTTTCCCAGTTTGGAATAATGCAAATAAAAAATCTAATTTTAATAGTTACATGAGACTGAGAATTATAATTAAACTAACAAGACAGCTTATAAGGATTAATAAAATTGATTATATATTTGAGTTGAGGATTAAAGACCCTTTATACATAGGAGGACTCTTAGAGATGATAAAAAACGGATTTATCACGATAATCGAGTATGGTCTGAGGTCTTCGTAGCTCTCCTACTAATATTATGAGCTACAAAGTAGGATTAATCCTCCGCTTAATATCCTTTTCCGCTATCCATACACAAAGGAAAGTTTTAAGATTGCGTATATTAACTTTCCTTTTCTTACATCGTTCTTCCACCGTTTTCTTTCATCCCCTGATAACTAAACACTGCTTAATTACCTTTATCTCTGTAAGTGCAGTACATGAATGACTCTCATATCTAAAGGTTGATTAGAAAAAGAGAATTGAATCTGCAAATTAAAAGAATATATAAAATGGGTGGTGCTCTTTCAATGGATGCAACTCTCTCTAGTACCTTCTTTTAGTTTCTCTTTCTCCTTCTGTCAAAGCTTTTAATTTCTAGGGTTTTATCTTCTCAGTCACAAACTATGTTTCCCTCCACCAATAATGCTGCCATCAATCCCTTTCCGTATCTCTCTTCTTCTTTGTCTTCTTACAATCCGTCTCCTTTCTTTCTTAATAACCATGAAGCTACCACTTCTACTGATATTTTCTTTCAACCCACATTTTCTTTGTTTCCAAACAATCCTTTAGCTAGTACTCTGGTGAGCACTGAAGCTTTATCAAGTATCAATGCCAAACAAGACATTAATTGTTATAATATCGATCAAATCAATGGCGAATCTTGTTATAAGCAGCCGCAGCAATTACAGCAACAGCACCCGTCTGCTTGCGTCTTTGTTTCTGCAAAAAAGCCCTTAAAGAAAGATAGACATAGCAAGATTCACACATCACAAGGTCTTAGAGATCGGAGAGTCAGATTATCTATCCAAATCGCTCGTAAATTTTTCGATCTTCAAGACATGCTAGGGTTTGATAAAGCAAGTAAAACCCTAGAATGGTTACTTTCCAAATCGAAAAGCGCAATAGAAAGGGTAGCTCAAAAAAGAAGTTCGCCTTCTTCTTCTTCTTCTACCTGTGAAGCTTTATCACCTGAAAATGGGGAAATAGCAATGGAAGAAGGTATAGTTTCAACCTGTAAAAATAAAAAGAAGGCTAAAAGGCTCGAAAAATACACGACTAATTTAGCGGCGAAAGCGCTGAGGGTAAAGGCAAGAGCAAGAGCAAGACAAAGAACAAGAATTAAAATGTTGAACCAGTACTTATTATCAAATGATGAATTGGTAGAGGAATTACCTAATGCAAAAGGAAATAATATTATTGAAGAGTCAATAGTAATTAAAAGAAAGTTGAAGCCATCTACAATGATGGGTTATCAACAAAATCTTTTAATGTTAAGAGATTTAACTTGCAATAATTCCGATTATAACAACCTCAATTCGCCCAAGTTCACTCCAGATTGGGAAATTAATAATGCAATTGCACGTTCAAGCTTCTGTGCTATCACCAACATGAATAGATCTGCAGGTAATTACAATTATGAGATCAAAAACCTTAATTTTTCTTTCCTCGTATTTTCTTAGTTAATTAGTAATTTGAGACTTGATTGATTGATGTTATCAATTTTGCAGGACTTCATCTTTATGGTAAGCTTCGAGAGGCTGATAATGGTAGCCAATGTCTGCACTAATTACTCGTGTTATGAGCATATTAAAGATGTAAGCTTTATTAGTTCTCTTCTTAATTATTTTGTATCTCTTCATCACATATAGCAGAACTAATGATATGGAGATGATTATAATCGCTTGCTTTGGCTATTATTTACATATCAAGACTGTTATCCCTTGATTATATCTTCCAATTTTCTTGGATTACAAATAATTATATATTAAGTCTTTATTCAATTAAATCAAACTATACAATTCATATCAAGAATTGGATCAAATTAGAAACATTTTCACTTGTAATTTGTTCATTAGTAAGTTGATTTCATAGTATTAAAACACTTTGTCTGATGAAGATTTCTCTAATAGCATTTCTAATTAAAGGTGTTTGAAGTTAATTTCCAAAGATTATATGAAGCTAACTATCACTAAATAGGGATTTTTCTTTTTATCTTGCATTATTGGAGCCAAGAATGGAATATATGCAGTCAGAACCTTCTGGTTATGAACTAAAATTTGTTGATACATAGTGATAAAACTGAATTATAGGATTCTTCAATTATGTATATATCATCATACTAAAGATTATTTTAATTCCAATGATCTGGATTTGGACTGGTTAATTATTTTTCATGTTCAATAGGGAAATATATAATTTTATGTATATATGTTGTATGAAGTCCCTTCCAAATGCTCTAGATGATTCTAATAGATGCACTTCTTAACTTCACATTTTGAGAGTGTTTGGCATTAGGACTTAGGATATATACATCCCACATAAGCTCTTTCTTAAATAGACATTAACTTATTTAAGCATACTAGATTTATTATTATCTCACAGGGCCTAACGATGTTGTCCGAATGCTCTATTATTAACATTTTCTATTTTGATAATATCGCTAGCTAACATCCACAAGCTATTTTGCTTATTGGGAAAAAAAAAAAACCGAGTTATGTTTGTGTATAGTAAGGTCTTGTATTTGTGCAAGTAATTTAACACATTTAACTGAAGAACTGTGCTTTATATATATATATATAACAGAAGTTCAAGCTGATAGATATGCTCTTTCCATGAGCTTCTTGTTGCTGGAACTGAAATCTAACCGTTGTATGCTAAACCTAAGTTTTGTGGGACAAATTTAGTATAATATGTGCAGATTTAGACTACTTGCATATGGATATTACCATTATGGAGATCATGCCCTGGACCAAGTAAGATTAAAGTTGAGAAAACCAGTAAAATCCAAACTTATTGAAAGTAATTTGTCAAATTAATCAAGTCCAGTAAATGTTTGAGGTTGGTTTGAACTGTGTGATGGTTTGGTTTTTGTGTCTAACATGAAACAAGAAATCTCTCGAACCTTTCTTTTGTTCTCTAAATGGTTATTTATTTTTTGTCAATCTCAATGTTGTCCGAACTCTAAAGCACTAATTTGAAGAACTGTATGATATAATTGAAGACATCTCTTATATTTATACTATATCACGTTTTATCACAGTTCACAAATATAGCAATATACCCATATACATGTATCGTAGAAAGATAGTGGCGTTAGTGCTATAATTGGCTTCCTTTAAGTCCTATGGAATTGAAGAGACGATGTTGATTAGCTTCACAAATCAACTTAATGTTCTTATGTTGCAGAATGTGTTTATCAAAAAAATACACTTCCAATAAAATTATTTATCAAAAAGTACAATTTGAATGTGTTTATAAGAAACAAATTGCTTTCAAATTACAAAATATAATAATATTTATAATATAAAGTTAAGTGTAATTAGATAACAATATAAGTTAGTAAATTTGTTGTAGTGCAACTTTTTCTAGTCAACGGAAATAACTTCTCCTGTGTAAGAAAAGTTTGACGATTTGAACATCGGCCTCGGAATTTAGAAAAATTGGAGTAGTTTTCTATAAAAACTTTTCAAAAAAACTATAAAACATAGTTTTGTATTTAAATCAGTCGGTTTTCTATTTGAAAAGCTATAAAACAGTTTTTTCCGGCTTGGAAAACTTTGAAAAATAACTTTAAATTATTCCAAAGTTTTCCTTTATAACAAAAAACATATTTTCTAACTGTTTTTTATTTTTTAAAATGATATTTTCATAATTAAAATTATAATATCTATAAATAATTTTTTCTATAAAATAAAAATATTTAAATAACATAAAAATTTATAATATGCTTTAATAAATAATTAAATTTATTATTGCAAATCCTTTATTTTTAAAAAATTTATAAAATGATATTATTATTATTATTATAAATAATCAATAATAAAAATTCAAAAGCTTTTATATAAAAAATTTTTAAATTTATTTTATAACAATTAATTTCTTTTAATTATGAAAGTTACACTGTTTGTGAACGCATAATCATATATTTATTGTTATCAAGTGAATGCATTTTCCATTTTATGTCTTTTATTTTCATTTTTTAGAAAAACTATTTTCTTAGAAAATAAAAGTACAAAATAAAAATTATATCTGCAAATAAGCATAATCTACGTTTGGCGGTAGACTCTGTCACTTTGTATTTTGATTTGCCCCTAAAATAGTGAAAATTTTCAATTTTACCTACTAAAACCGTGAATGTTACATTTGTAAGTGTTTTGGAAAACTTGTGGCATTATTCTATTTCTCTTAGCAAGCAATAAAGTATAACAATTACATATAATCACCATTTTACTTTTTATTAATGCAATTTATTTAGTTGTAATAAATTTTTTAGGACTCATTTCAACTAAATAAGACACGAAAAGTAAATTTTAACTAAATTACCTAAAAAAACTCCTCTTGATTCCATCTCAATCTTCATCGCTCAGTTTTTGATGATCTCACTGCAAAATGAAAGAAAGTCATTCATAATCTTATAATTGGCGGTTTGATTTTTGAGAAATAAAAACATATTCCTCAAACTCATACATATCATATAAGACAATAATATATCAAGAAGAGAACAATCTTATAAACAAACCAAGACCAATTAAAGATAAACAAAGAGAAAATTTAGAAAGATAGGATAAAACTTTGAGTACTTTTTCTTCTATTTTCTAACAATTTCTTAGCAACCAAACAATACCATTTTCTTTTTTATTTTTCACTTTCTTTCTCGCATCTAAAGAACTATCGTTGAAGATGAATAGTTACTTTGGAATTGCCAAAACAGTTAGAATAGAATCTTTTTTTACATGAAAATAAAACTCTTTATTTATACATACATATAGAGAGAAAGAAAGAGAGTGTAGACTTACATTGCAAGAACATGAATGATGGAAAGAACATGAACAGTGAGACTCTGCAGATCTTGCATTTGAATAGTGAACGTTGCAAGAACAATAATGATGAACAGAACAAGAACAGTGAGTTACTGCAGATCTTGCAGTTGAATTGAATAGTAAAAATTGGAAAGCTGTCTTTTTTTTTTTTTGAACTTCTGTTGCATTTACTTCACATGGGGCAATTCTTTTTATTGTACAATGACTTTTGAAGAAAAAGAAAGGTTTAGTTACATGGGTAAGTGTGAGACTCTGAGTTTTCAGTACGTACTTATAAAATTTGGGTGATATGTGTATATTATAATATTACACAGCTTTCTTTTCCTTCTTTCTTTCTCTTTGCACTTTGCAGAGTAAGTAAAGGGTGCTTTTTACAGTACGGATATATTCTAATACTAAAGAAAGGAAGCCGTAATGGTTCAGAAAATAATTAAATTGCAGAAGCTATGGAAGAAGAAGAAGATATAGGGGAATGGGAATATCTATATATATAATTATAATGCGAATCCATGCAAATCTTTTGAGTCGGTACATCTCAGTTCTAGTATAATAGTTATCATCCTTAACCCTAACTAGCTAGCAGTTTGACTTTTATCTTCTTCCATGGTTTTGGACTCTGCAGATGAAAATAACTTGGTTGGTTTGAGTTTATCAGAATTAAAATCAAACCTAATCACTTTGTTTTGAGATGATGATATAAGGGTTATATATTTATATGTCTTATAATTGTAATGTTTTCCTTTCCACCTTCACCTTCATATGTTTATGAATATATAAGAATATTTATCCTTTCATAATCAGAGTTCACTGTAATGGTGAAAACCTTTGTTGAATCAGTCTGGCATTCATATCGATGTGAAAGTTCTTCCTCATTTCTTATTTCTAATGGAGAATTACACCATATATGTGAAAAGCCCCACCAATGCAATTGTTTGTAGGATTTGTTAATTTTAGCGACTTATATGTTGATATTTATTTTGTTTTCAAATTTAGAATAATTACTAATGGAAACGAAAAATATGTTATATTGTCGAATGATTCTTGGCCTAAATGATAAGGGTGATGTCCTTGGACATAAAGATTCCAGATTCAATTACTATATTTGCAACCATTTATCATAATACACATTCATACTTAGTAGTGTAGGTGATATAATATCTGATGGCCAAAAAAAAAAAAACTACTGTGTGCACTCCCTGTCCCTGTCCCTCTCCTTCCCACTCGAGCACTCCCATCATTTTACATCTGGTATCCCCTTTCACTCTTATTCATGATCCACAATCACCAATCACCTACATTGGTGAAGAGAGTGAGGGAGAGAAGTGATAGGCAATAACTTAGAAGTGAAGACAATGTAAACAAGAACTAATTATGGAAAAGAAGTTAATAGCATATAGTACTCGATCAAAGCTATTCCAGCAAAGCAATACAAAAGCTAACGATAGCAACTTGAAGGGTATTGAATTATGAGGGTTGATAAAAATGAGAAAATATGATGTTACAGAAATTAGTTTGCTCGAGAAGTAATGGAGATTGTAAACAGAATACGTAAATTAAACATAAAGCTTTCAGAAAAATCAAATTATCTAGGCAGAAGTCGACATAAACAATTGAAGACGTAAGCGGTCAGAGCAAAACCGTCAACTTTCAGATTAGAAGTCATTGCCCGCAATGCTCAAATAGGAAAAAAATTGATACAACTAGAAAAGTACGCATGACTAAATCTGCCCGGATAGGCGACTAATGCACCCTTCACTGAGTCAGGGAAAAGAAATCAAAATTATTCCACCGCCAAGGATGATAAAAAAGAAAAAAAAACAAAAAAATCTGATCTTGTGTCTGCCCTTGTAATAGTTAGAGAAGACCGACATTTGTACAAACAAAATTCTGGGGTAACACCCATCATCCATCCATCTTCAGGCTGAACATCTATATCCACAAATGTTCCCTCCGATATTCTCGCACAATGACGGGCACACTTGTGGGCGGAACCTGAAAATGCACGGAACAATGCATTGACAATTTAGATAATAAATAATCATTAAGCAGCAAGTTTTAAGTGATTCTGTGCTTTCTCATTTCTTTTAGTCCATGGTCCAGATGGACATAGCACCGTTGACAGGCAAACCAAACTAGTAACAGATCCATGTTTATATTCACATGGAAGTAAAGTGCATTGTCAAAAAAGAAAAAAAAAAAGAAATATATATAACAAGATGCAGTGGCTTACCATGCCATAATCTGTGACAATCATGGAAATGTATTCTGAAGGTGTTGCATCGTAACTGTCATGATAATCAAATGTAAGATGTGGTTTCAGTTAGGCAAACTGATAAACCCCAGACTATGATTAAAGTTATAGGCACTTACATGAGATTCAGAAGCTGCAGATTTTCTCCGTTGGCACAGCCATCCAAGAAGTTGATTTCCTCTCTGCCACGAACTTTTGAAATGGCATCTGGATCACCTGCCGCGAAAAAAATTTTGAGAGCTTTGAACATAGGATCCAACCAATTGTTAATTTATGGAACACAACTGGAGTGAGAAATGCTTACCTAGCTCATTAAAGCATATAGAATCAAGCTGCACCCTCTCATGAAACTTATATGCTTCACAACAAACTAAGACTGGTACTCCGAATGCATGGGCGACCATAGCAACAGATGCAGTACCAACCCTTGAGTAAACTGTTCCATTGGACAACACAGATGATGCACCCAAAAACACTCGAGTAACTTCATGCATGATATAAGAAACTGCATTAATATGAGTGTATGTACAACTGATACCCTCCCCCACCAACCTCCGAAGTAACAGTTGCCCTTCAAGCTTTGGACGAGAGTCCACTATCACAACACGGAACTGTTTGCCAAGTTCATGGGCATGCAGTAGTATCATTTCAACTGCAGAGGATGACCCATATGTAAGAAGAACATCACCATCTCTGATCTTAGTAACCGCATGCTTAACTATCACCCTGTCTGCAAGTATGATCTTCTCATTTATGAACCGATCAATATCTGAAATAAGAGCGGCCTTTGCTTCTGACTCCAACAAAGTCAGAGGCAACTTGGCAATTCTATTCTTTAGAAACCTAATTGCATTCCCCATGCTGATAGAAAGGGGTCGACACTCTATGAGGAAAGAAACATAACTTCCAATTTTTGCTGTCAAATCTCTAACAAGAGTCTTTTCAAGTGGTATTGAGTAATCTTTAATGACCTCTTGGAATGCTAGAAGCATGGCAATGCAGCGAGCATTGCCACCACATATATCTCCAGATAAATACTGCAAACCAACCTGCAAAAACAATAAAAGCTCATCATTGAGTAAGAGCAAGAGAATACTTGATGTTTTATGGAGTAACCTTGAACAAAGGTCCTGCAAACACATTCTGTCCTAGCCATCCAGCTAAAAGATCCGGACAGAGGGCAATCATTTAGTTCTTATAGAGTATCACCATCACAACGTAATGAGACAATAAAGATCACATAAACAGAGCAGGACTCAATTATGTTCACTTGAACTTGCTCACATCAATCAATGTGCTCATTACGTTATTCTGAAGCTGATAAATATAAAAAATTTCAGCCAAAAGCATGAGCTAAAAAAAAACTCTTCATATGAATACCTTGTAGACAGCTGAATGCATTGGATCAAGTTGGAAGAACTTTGACTCAAGATCAGGGAGCTGAGTTCCACGCTCATACTGAGGTAGATGCCTGAACAACTCAACTCTGCTCCTAGCCTCTGTTTGCTTTACCACTGCACGCTTTTTTGCCTTGTCCACTCGACTCTTGTCATCATATTGCATGCGTGGTTGAGGAACATCTTTCTTTCTATCTTTTTCTGGATGGCGATCACCTCCCTTCTTCTCAGAAGCCACAACTGTAGCATTATCATTCTTTAGAGAAGGAGGCTTTGCAGCTTTAGCTGATTTTACATTTGCTGAAGAGGCAGCCCCAGATGCAGGAAGAGTTGTCTTGCCACCTTCAGCTAGTAACATCCCCATGATTGAATTTTTGAAAAGCAAAAACAAACATGAAGGATTGTTATGATAGGCATCAGATGATGCAAAGGTCATATTTACGACTAATAACCATAAACCAATTTTGCAAGCAAAGAGTGATTTGATAACATAAAAGCCAGATCAATGAAGGGCAATCATGAACCTCTATTCCCACGTATACACAGAGAGAAAGCAATGACAAAAGTGTGTTGAAGAGTCCAAGGATTGAATAGCAGTTAAAGATAGCTTTAGCAAGAGAAATGTCATGACTTCCCATTCCTTCACAAAAGAATAAAATAACAATGTGCACCTTTTGCAGCTCGTTGAGCTTCTTGAAGGGCACGCCTTTCAGCTTTAGTAGTTTTCTCTTTCAATGACTTTGAATTTGTCAGTAGTTCATTTTGAACTTCAGCTGATACTCCAGATTTTTCTGCAATTATCTATCGCAGTCATTTAAAGCTACAATTTATCAAATAAATCATGAACCTCAAATATACATAATAAATCCACAAAGAGTCGAGCAATCCTAACAATCATTGTGCTCCATCCAGTATGGAAATTTGTTTCCAGAGAAGGGTACGAAGATCTTCCTAGCATACATACATATAAAAAATGTCAAAACCAACAACTTCTTTTCCATTCCAGATTCGGAAGTGCCAAATGTCTTATCATTCTTACATGCAGAAGAAAACTAAAGAGTAAAATGTCTGATACATTACTATCAAGTAAGTCAGTATTGTATTCCTTCTATTTATCCTCCTTTACAGTTTTTTCAAAAGTACCATTGTCAAATAAAAATGAAATAACCACTTCAACATAACTATAAATTGGCCCAACGGGATCACACTGTTACAATAGCGAGCAAAATATTTCTATTACTCCTTCAAACACAAAAGTTATTAGAGAAGTAGAAAGAGAGTGATTTTAATCTCTGGGAAGGTTAATTCTGACATTTTTCTCTAATACAAGCTGATATTTAAGTATCAAATTTTCATTCTCAATAATCCTAACTCAACAACTTTGAATGGAGCAAATTTAAACCATACCAGATATACCAGGAGGTAAATTGACCATAGACACAGTAGTCAATCCACTCGCTGGAATACTACTAGCTGCCGGCATATCAAATCCTCTTCCAGGAAAACTACTAGATGCAGCCGCAGCCCTTCCTCCCCTTCCCGCCCAAGCCGTATCATCTGAGAACGACGCCGTAGCAGTAGGAGACGTAGTTGGCACAAACTCCGAGGCATTATAGCTGTCAACGGGAATAGAATCTCGACGGAGAGGAGACAGCGGGGCAGATGCGTGAAGCGGCGGAGGGATCATGACTGGAGAGAGGAAATTGCCGCCGGAAGGAGAGAGGTCAGTGATTGTTGGAGGCGAAGAGGAGATATGGTGTTCGGGTGGACCCGATTGGGTGCGGTCGGGCGATGCAGCTCCGGGAGCAAAAAAACCGACTTGGCGGACCTTAGGGTCGCTGACGGTGCGAGCTGCTCGCCGAGATTCCATCAAGAGAATGAGAAGCGACGGCAGTTACAGGTACATGAAAATAGCTTTGGTTGATTTTGTTTTGATTAGCTAGGGTTCTACGGAGATAGAGAGTTACAGGCCTTGAGTAATCGGTGAGACCTAAATATTAATCTTACTTTAATGTTTTTTTTTTTTTCAATCAACGAGTTTAGTATTACAAGTTTATGATTACGATTATTTGCAAATGCAACTACTTGCAGTTTACATTCAGAATACATACTACCCCGTTTTTCAAAAATAGTCTGTTTTCCTCTTTCACGAGAATTAAGAAATGAAAATCATTAGTAGTCTACTTTTTTTTTCACGGTAATTAAAAAATAAAAATTATTAGTATTAATTAATGGACAATTTTATTGTTGTAACTTTCTTATTGTATCAATATTAAAGTATATGACTACAGCTATTTATTATTAAATAATGCTTTTTTTTCTTATTTATTTGCATAGTCTGACAAAACAGGCATATTGATTGAGTGAACAAAAATCATTTTATCCCTAATAACTTATTAAGATATTAATAAAAAATTTTCATTTAATAAATAACCAAAAAAGCTATTAGGGAAAAAATAATTATTTAAATATATAAATTTAAAAATTTTATAAATATTTTGGAACATCTAAAAAATAAAATAATAAACAAACAAAATAAGAAAATATGAATTTGAGCTCAAATTTGAAAGAAGTAATGAATTAATGAGAATTGTTGAAAATAGAATAAAATTTAATAAGATCATAATAGATAATTTAAATAAAAAAAAAAAAGTAGTTGGACTATATATTTTCATAGTACCAAACAGCTCTTTTGCTACAAGTAGTTGGACTATATGTTTTCCCCTCTCATTTTCAATAGGGACTCATCATGAATGAAGAAATATAGCTTTTGTTCCTTGGTGAGAAGCTCTAAATACTTTAGTGGTTTGGGGGGTTTAGACACTTAATCTTTCTAAATAAGGCTTTTTCAATAAAATTAGCATGAGACTTTATGGTAGACACCGACAGTTTCAATAAAAGTTTCCAAATTTGAAAAGTTTACAGCACAAACAGCAGCCATATTCAAATGCAATAGGGAGTGATAAAATAAAAACATAAAAACAACTTAAACCAGATTTGGCAACATGACCACAATAAAATTGTTATGGTCTCAGAGAGTATGATAGTTCAACAGATCTTCATAATACTAAAAACATCAATAACAAAGTCCACCAGCAATTGAAATAAAATGAAGTACTGTTTTGAACTCTTTAGGCATTGGCTATATGGTTGCATTATATAAAACTGGGGTACACTGGTCCTTTGGAAAGTCCAAGTCGTACTTCCATCCCATGATGCATCTCCAGAGGCCGATGAATTTCAGATTCGCGAGGATCTGCCAACAGCACCCAGAAAAGGACATCAATTGGCATAAGTATGAGATCAGAAACACATCAAGTATCCTTTGATTCAATCGATGGCAACATTTGAATTACACTCATCAAGCTTCAATGACATACCCACCTTTCTAATATCACAGTAGTAAATAGGAGATACTTTCCAGTTACTCTTTTTCGTATTAAAATTAACAGTACTTCGAACTAAAAATGCAAAATCAGGCACCTAGCTTAGTCTTTCAGTCCACTGTTATGGCAATTAGAAAATGGGGATTGCTAGCCCCATTGTATAGCCTACAAAACTCAAGCCCCCTTGATCTACTTGTGAACCCAAATAAAAATCGCAGTAAGAATAGTAGGCCAACTTTTACCCCTTTTTTTTCTTTTTGGTATTTCTGGGGACATGGGGAAGCAGCCTAGAAAAATTATTGATGAAGGCAGAGATCTCAAGAAATGATGTCCTATGATTGATTGAGAGGAGAGATAAAATTCCAAAGACAAAAAGAATTCTAAAATTACAGCATTTAAAAAAAAAATTAAACACTTGCACAATGAAAAAGCAATTTAACCAACCAAGCTGTCAACTTTGTACTAGCACTATGCATGATATTCAAATCGAATCATTTACCGTTCAGATAATCCTCAAAACCAAAATCATCCAAGCTTCCTGTATGAGCTTCAAGTCCTAGCATTGAAGATGGAATTGGCCCTGGTGGCCTCTGAAAACTGCAAAGTTCTCAAAGAAATATATATAACAGAGAGATATAAGTACAGTCTGACAAAAGCAAAATTAAGAATGTTAAGTTACTCAAAAATAGAAAGGAAAAAGTAATGCAAAAAAAAAAAATATATATATATATATATATATATATCTTAGTATCAATAGAGTATTGTGCACATAAACGCATATAATAGAACCTCCACACGGAACAGGAAAACACAAGTAATCAATTATCCATATGAAAAATGTGAAGTATGATTTTCATTTTTCATAATAATACAGTT
This sequence comes from Jatropha multifida, assembly GCA_948099535.1. Taxonomy (NCBI): domain Eukaryota; kingdom Viridiplantae; phylum Streptophyta; class Magnoliopsida; order Malpighiales; family Euphorbiaceae; genus Jatropha; species Jatropha multifida. The sequence continues at coordinate 92,759 of CANUEX010092981.1, read as the reverse complement.
ACCAAGGACGAAGAACAAAGAGACCTTTGAAAAACTAAAGAGAAAAAGATGGCAGTTGCACTACAATTATGTATGAATCCACTCTTTGATCCAATCTCCATGGTATCAAGATTCTAAAATATCATTTCTAGCATAATTTTCAAATAAAATTGCATGTTACCAGAGGACCATCCACATGCTTTCCAATTCATAGTATTGAACATGGTATTCTAGATGACAATGACCATGACAATTATACAATAGTCTTCAATAGCAATTTTCATTTAACTATACCAATATTCAAAATATGCTTTCCAACAGACTTCCAAAAGCTAGGTAATACTTTTATTCCCAGAATTTTAGCAATTGTCTAACATATGACAATTAACCGAACAACAAAATGAGCAACACATATATATAACACCTCCAAATAAACCAACCTTACTTTGGCAAGTAAAATTCAGTTCTCGTATCAGATATGTCTAGTTACAACAAGATAAAGTGAAAAATGTTTAAACATGATATGACTCCATAATCCCGCAGGGTTCATTCTTATTTCAAACAAAAAGATGAAAGAATATCATTCAGATGGATAGCCTTATCTGCCATCAACATGTTCCACCAGGACATCATTACCTCCAAATGAATGCCTATTTGCTTTCTTAAGAGGTTCAGATGCATCAAAATAACAACAAAACAAACATACTTGGAACTGATTTACTGATCACACATGATTCCTTTTTAGGAACAAAAAGAGAGTTGAGAAAAACCTTGGGATGAATAACCAGATATATAAGAACATAAACATGAATATAATGTCTCCAAATTATTCCCTACTCTCTTAGGAGAAAAATGTAACCACTAAGATGTAAACATCTCCAAACATGACTCTCTGATTCCACATTGCTCCATGTTAGCACCAATTAAGAGTTGGAAACGTTTTTATCTATGTATTCATTGTATGAGTGAGTTCTTCCAATTTAGAAAACAAGAAAATAATTCCAAACAATTAGGTAATGACTTATTTTAAAGTTCCATATTCTGATAAAAACTTATCATCAAAAACTAGGTGCAGCTACTTCTAAAATTCCAATTTGTTCTTCCAGATTAATTGATTGTTCATTCTCGGCTTATTAAGGTGTCTAGGCTAACTACTTTAGTATCAGTTTTTCCTTTTGAAAAGAGAGTTCTTCCCAAGTTAGAAAAGAAAAGCAAGAATCCAATTTAACCCTAGATTGTTCATTCTCAATTACTTTCCATCTGAAAACTTTGAAAATTCAATTTTGCTTCTGCACAAATAGGCCACAAGAACCTTAAAACTATTCAATCTATGCTTCTATACAAATAGACAACAAATGACTTAAAACTAATCAAGAGTGATTCCATACAAATAGACCACAAATACTTTAAAACTCCAACAAAAACAGAAAGTATCCGTTTTTACCTTTGACATTATTACGGGCAGCTAAAATATCAAAATCACAGCAGTTGAATTCCAATGATCAGATCCATCGATAGTAAAATGTGATTTTAAATGGTAATGCCTAAAACCTTTTCTAATTTGTTTTCCTTTTCCAATGAACAAGCAATAAGCAATAAATTAAAAAACAATGAAATTTATCATTAAAAAACAAGTTTTAATTTCATTTATCATAAAATACTGCAGCCAAAATATATACCGGGAAAGAATTTGCCTATCAAGATCCATCTTCAACGGGAAGGCTGATCCATAGGTGTTTGCAAGGATTTTTCTGTTCATCTCCTCTTGGGTCTTCCTGGACTAAAACCACCAAGAAAGACAAACTCAAATCAGTTTGAATTTAAAAAAAAAAAAAAAAAAGAGCGGTTGCTACGGAATGAGTGAAAGGTTTTAGAATAAGCGAAAGTATAGTAGTTACCGATTGGTACGCTGTTTGGAGAGGGTGAGCTCCGACGAGGTCGCTCTTGACGCCATGAAGGCCGAATCGAAGAGCATCATTTTGGATGCCGCCGATTTCATGAGCAATCGATTTTGGCGTTTCCATTCTTCCCAATACTCGTTCTTCTTTTTCTCTTCCTGTGAAACTGCTTTTATTTTGTTTCTCTATGAACTGCTTTACTTTGTGATTGACTGGCTTTGCGTTCAAGCAAGAGCCTAAAAGAGAACCCGGTAGATGGTTCGGTCCGAACAGAGTTCGGCCAATAAAATATACTAACAAAATCAGTTTATCACAGATTAGAGTTTATTCAGTAAAATTAATTATTTTTACAGTTATTAATTAACATGAACATTGTTAATTTTATAAAAAACTAGGTTAAATTTTAAAACTTTTTCAAATGCTACATTACTTAGCACTGTAAAAAAAGTTAACGTTTTGATTTATCATGACACTACAAGTTACCTACTTATAGATTTGTTACCATATATGCGTTTTAATTTTATATATATTTATATTTAATTAATCTTTTTATTTATATGAAGAGTGAGAAATTTCAAATTTAAATTTTTTCCGTTACAATTATTTTTGTCAATTTGGAGAGCTAAATGTAAGACTACTTTTATTGTGTAGCTCGCATAGTTATTTCGAGACATAAAGGCTTTAAATGTATTAAAAAACTAATTATAATTATAAATTATAATGAATGAAATAAAAATATTGTTGGATTATAATCATAAATATATAATTGCTAAAATTAAGTATATTATATTAAAATTTGGTTCGAAAATAGCACTTGGTTCCGTGCTGACAATTTACGATTAGCCGAACTTAAAACTCGGCCAAAATACAACGGAAGCGTTTCCTATTTTTTCTTTTATTAAATTACCACCTAGCCCCTGTGTTACAAAATACTCCAGACTTTTATACTAGTAGACTTCTAACTCTTTTTCAGAATAAGCTGATGAAATATTATAGTGGGAAGGGAACTGCTTCTGTTCAAATGAGCTCCTCAACGTGAACGAAGAGAGCTTTTTAAGCAAAGTCATGAGCCTCTTTGTTACCTAATTTAGAGACATGTAAACAAATAGAAGAACTACAAGAAGAAAGAAGAACTGCAGTTTCAATTTCTTCTGGACTCAGCTGAGTTGGGAGTTTGCTAGAAATAGCCTTCTGCAAGTGGAATCCTGAAAGCAGTCTTTGGATACTTTTATTGAGTAAGCATATCCGGCATAACATGACCTCGATGGCTCACTTGAGGTGTATCGAGGTCCTGCAATTTCTGAGTTAGCCATGCTGTGAATCCTTCTTGAACAACTTGATACTCAGCAATCTCAGCGGGCACCGCATCCAGAACTTGGCACTCGACAAGAACATGCTCTATGAGTGAAATGCTTCGCCTTCTGCAGAATGTGATGTTTCCACACCTTTTTCCAAAAAGATTGGCCTTGCAGAATAATGAGTAGACTTGTATTTTTTAAATATTAATCTAATGGTTCTTATATTTCATTATCACTTACTATATACTCCTATTAAATTTATCTAGTTTTTTATGTTAACCAACCAAAAATAAGTAAAAAAAGACTCGATAAATGCAATTTTATGTTTAAAAAATTACTCTAGTAGTTTTTCATATTCCTCTTCTCTGTTTTTTTTTTCAACTTTAGAATTGAAAAATTAGCGAAAAAGCAAAAGGACTGTATACTAGTTTTAGATAAAACACCATTCATCTTCATTAAAAAAGAATATTTTGGTTTAATAAGCTACCTAATGGTGAACTCTCCCTCCATAGTCTATGCCAAACTGCCAATCCAAGAAACTGGAGAAATTAATGGTTGAGGTTTTGAAACAGCCAAAACCACTGAAACCGAACTTTAAAGTAATCATCTCTTTCCAGTCATTCAAATAGAGTTTCCAATTAGAAGTTTTCTATGATATATCATCATCAACAAGAATAAGCCCTATGAATCACATGGAGTAAGAATACACCTTTGGGTCAATGATCATTTTAATGGAAATATCAAATATACATACTGTGCCTATTCTGTTGCATTTCTGGTGATGTCTTCTTTGGCGTGCAAAGGAGTGATTGTTGCGAGAACAACAAAACCACCTAAAACAATGATCAAGACACCCAATGAGTTCACTAGCAATGCTTCGGTAGAATAGCGTGATATTACCTTGTTGGTTTGGAGAAATGTGGCTTTTTCTAGGATGCCAGTAGTAGCAGTAGCAACAGCCAAGGCATAAATATAAACCCCAAAGAATACATGCCAAGGAAGCAAGGTCGCTCTGCTATTTCTTGAGCCACCGGGGTACCAGTAGGTTACAAATGCTGAAGCCCACTGTAAAAAATAAATGATTGTGAGAAATAGTTGGCTTCAAGAGAAAAAGCATTAGGTCATTGAAAAGAAAATGAAATATGAAAAAAACCTGTATGCCAAAGAGGAAAAGGCAAGCTAGACCCAACCAAGAATGTAAGCTGTAAAAATTGTCAATGCCTTTATCATTGTGGAATTTCAAAGCAGCCCATACACCAATCAAGCTTAAAGAAAAAGCAAGGAACTGTAGTGTAAGATGAACTAATTTTTTGAAGTTCTTTGTTCCCTGAACAGTCTTGTATGCTAGCATGGCTGCAATATTCCATAACACACGTTTAAACCAATATTCAGAAACATTAACATCACATTGGTAACAACCTAGTTCAAACCAAATTTAGCTTTGATAAAGCCATGTCTCTAATTCATAAATATTGATTGAAGAGTAATGTAATTCTCATAGATCAGCATTGGGTGATCCAGGATTGTGGCATCCATACAATAATTTCACCATTAGCATTGAGAGCGTATGTTATAAGTCACATTTGATCTTATCAATTGCTTTTTTTTTTTGTCAAGTAGATGCCAATCTTTTACAATTCATCAAAATATTTTACAACTCATTAATTTCCCATGATGCATGGACTACAATGTGGTGCATATTAGCACAATAGTTCTACAAAAGGTAATAATTATAACCAGAAAATTGTTTTGTTTCTCTCAAACAAAAACATTTCAAATTTCTCTAACCTTGTAGAAGGCAAAGCAAACTCATTAATCCATCAGAAAAATAGTTTTCCCATTTCAACTCTTAACAAATGTAGAATATATAAGAATCCCATATTCCCATTATCTTCTAAGTCAAAAGGTTCAGCTTCAGATATTAGGATTAAGCTAGAGAAGCATCAAAGAATCATACAACCATGCATGTATATAAAATTTAAAAGTTTACATGGATTATCCTAGTACCAAAATAAACACTAGCACAAAACCTAACCCATCCATTCAAAATTGTCCTGGCGATGTATCACCACATTACAACAACAAAGAACAGAACTTATTATGTTAATCCTCTCAGAAAATTCTAACAGATTAGCTTATTTTATAGTAGAAATTCATAATGTAAGAGAATACTACATTGAAAAGTCATTTCTTTTTATGTTTTTCCCTATGAGTACTCAAATATTGTAAAACACATAACAAGTGAAAAGAAAAAGAGTATTATTACAAATAACTTCTCTTCCATATTCTTGCACTATAAATCGAAGCATTTTCAAGAAAAGTTAATGTGGCATCAAAGTGTTCGTTAAGATTCAAAAATCTCATTTAAATTATCCAAATTTATATCTAAAAGCAGAAGAAGGTCACTTACCTTCGCCATTCATGAGGATAAGCCCAATCACCATTAAAACAGGATGGACCTAAAGAGACAGTAACAACAGACAAAGTTTGAGTTCTCCAAACACTGAAACCAGGAACAGAAACCTCAAAATCTTATGTAGTAGCAAAATTTATAACTTTGAAGATACAAACTTATTAAAATGATATCATAATTTGAAAACTTTCAAATTACATTGAAGATTAGATCTTTGTTGTCGGAGACAAGAGCCAATCCTCCTCTATAATGCACCGACCATGTCAGCACCAGAGCCGTCACAAGAAAACCCAATAACCTGACTACGGAAAAAATTGGGAATTTGATCACAGGAACTCCCATTCTTTGATTTCTAATTCTAATTGCAAGGAGGAACGAAAAGTGAGACAGATAATATTCGGAAAAAAAAAAAAAGAACGAAGAGATGGAGAAGGGAACGTGGAAGTTACTTTCTTTTATTAAGGGTTTTTGAGTTGAATTTGGGTTTTGGATCTGTGCTTTTCTATATTTGACAGTTGATCAGAAACGAAGATTCGTAACATTTTCAGATCAGACCATTTCAGAAATTCCAATCCACGTTTGACGTTTGCTTCGCTGCGTTTCGATTCCCGCAAAGAAAGAAAAATTTTCTTATAAGGGAGAAGTGAAAACTACTATTACTTCCTTAATGTAATAATCCATTGTTTAATTCACATTTTTTGTTTTAAATATATTATTTTCTACCCATATATCAGTCCTTCCAACGTATAGTCGTTCCATCCATTTTTTTACTTTTTACCATATATTTGAAAGGCAAAATTACTGTTTAAAATTAAAATTTTTTTTACCGGTAAAAAGTGCAAATCTATCATTAAATTTAATATTTTAAATATATGTCATGCATTTAAAAATATTTAATGACTTTCTTTGAAACAAGTTATATTCATTTATTATTATTATTTTTGAGATTTAAAGAAACATCAATATATCATATCAATTATTTTTTAATGAACAAACGAAAAATAAATTTATATAAACTAATTGAAAATTTCAATATCCATATAACTTTTTATTATGCATTAATTTAAATATTAATTTTTTAAGAAGTATTTAAATATTAGTTTAATGCATCTAATAAACAAATTTTATTAATTAAACCATTTAAAATAGCTCAAAATATGAATTGTAATTCGAAACTAATTTTACTTTCAATTCATAAAAGAGTATTATAATTCTAAAATTTCAATTATCAACTTTCTAAATCTCTCTTTATATATACATACTTTTATTTTTATTTAATCTATACATTTTATTAAAGTCCTGATTTTATGGTATTTACAATAAATTTTTCAATCATCTAATTTGAAGTGAGATTGGTTTTTATATTTTTATATATTATTATTTAATTATGGAGTATTTTTCTCTGGTTTTCAATCTCCTACTACGTCTCGTCCATTAAGGAAAGCATTTCAGATTTTACTTGCCTCTCTCTTTTCCTTGGGAGGGGACTAGGTCTTTTTTGAATCATAGGTAAAATAGATCACCATAAGGAATAAACAAGAGTTAGAGCATTTCCGGCCCGCTTCTTTACTTTCTAGCTTTTTCGGGCTGGTTTCTTCTCTTACTTAAGCTCCGACTCCATCAACAAAAAGAATAGGCTTCAATACGACTCCTCAACCATTTAGCTCTGTTTACGCATCCGATTGAAATCTCATTTTTAAAATATTGTATATAAATTTTTAAATAATGAATAAATTTTTATTTATATTTCAATAAAAATATTAAAATATATATTGATGAATATATTTTTGAATATGCTTTTATATGTAGAATAATGAATATTTCTTGTATCTTATTTTCTATTACATTCCCTTTTTATAATAAAATTTCATTTGTAACTTTTGGAGATAAAAATCTAATCATAAATATTTGTGAATATCCTAAGCCTTTAAATGACTTTTAATAGCCCTTTTTGACCAAACATTTATTTTGACGTTACAAGTTTTAACTATTTTTTTTATCGGCAAATAATATTTTATTTTATTAAATTATAAAATCAAAAAAAATTTATCAAATTCAAGAAAATTAAACTCGAGCCAACAGGCTTCCTTTATACACCTAAGCCTAAACTTAAATTTGATAAGTGATACAAGTTTTAACTGTTCTTCGGGATCCTTGTTCATGTATTTCTCTATTCGGATTATGATGTAATTCATAGCTCGACTCTCTGACTTAGTCAAGACTACTGTTCGGTATGTACTGATCAAATTCTTAGTTTATCATATATGTAGTCTTAAAGATAAATAAAAGTTATTCTAAAGAGAATAAAAGAAAAATTAATAACATTGGTTTTTAATTAAAAGTGATTTCTATTTCGAGAAATCTTCATTGCTTTTATAATTAATAAAAGATTTTAAAGTTTCAGGTCTTAAATTGTATTGACTCTATCGGGTCATGAATGGTATCGCAAAAGATAAAAAAAAATTTAATTGATCTGGTAATGATATCAATCATAAGTAGTAATATATATGGAGTTGGTTTGAATTTGGAATGAGTTGATTTGTATGGTGTAAATTTGAGTCATAAAATCGAACTATGGATTTAATTGGTAGTATTAGAAAAAATGAATTGTGTTAGTGCGATTTTGACTTTAGTCAAAGTTGTCATGGAATGATATGATTATAAGAGATCTAAAGTTTAGAGGATGGAATGCTTTTAGAGAATGGAACATTGCACTTGAACTAGATATGTGGCAAAATCTATACCATCCAATTGTTAAAACATTTTTAAACACAAAATTTTAATTTGGCTCTGTTCCTCTACCGATGACAGTAGTTGATAATAACCAATGATTGATGGTAATTAGAGAGTAGAGATAATCGATAATGATAATTATATGTGATCATTGAGTTAATAATCGCTTTGAAGATTTTTATCAATATCATCAAGCTCGCCACTTAATTTTCTTTTAATCATATTATCAATATTATCTAATCATATTTATATTTCAATAGCAACCTTTCATAAAATAAATCAACATCTATGAATTAACAAATTACAACTATTTTGAATTTAACTTTGCTCACTCACCATTCTTGATCAATGATGGAAGAAAAAAGGAAAAGTATTCATTCACTATCATGAAATTAAAAAATGATTCAAAACCCAAATATCTAATAATAATAACACTTTTAGTATAATTATCTCAATTATTTGCAATTTTTTCACTCAAAGTTTAATTATTGGACCCTTTCACATGTTTCACACTACTTCTAAATGTGATTTAACTAATTTTCTTTCCTTTTGCAAACCTAACTAATCAAAATGTAACATGTCCAAGTTAACTTCACCGCCATTTTGCTTCTTATCTTTCTATGGAAACTTCTAAATTCTAAGAAATAAATTATCTTTCTATTATTTTTTTTCTGTGTATGAAAAAAATATAATAGCGAGAGCTTAAAAAAAAGAGAAGGAAGAAGTAAATATTCTTTTTAACTTTTAATAAACTAAATGTGTAAAGCAAAAAATAAAAATTTCAGATTCCATTTATTATAAATAAACTCAAAATATGAAATTTATTTCTAGAACTCATTTGTAAATAAATTTTTTAAATTTAAAAATTGAAAGTTCATTTGTTTTTATTTTTAACATATATGAAATTCATTTGTAAATAGAATTTTCATATTTGAAATAAATTTAAAAATTGAAAATTCATTTACTTTTATTTTTTAAATACTATTGACATAATAATTTGAGAAGGTCAGGATGATGAAGAATTTTGTCATAAAGCTTTTAAGAACATCTCCAATACTAATACCATTGCTCTTATTTAAATTGTCACATGGAAAATGGAAAGATCTTTTTTTTTTAAATGCTTTTCACACTTTCTATTTTTACAAAGTCCTTCAACAATATTGATATTTACCGTTTTATATTAAATTGTGGACATAGAAAATAAAAGAAGAAAGTGGATACAAAAGAATTTTAAAATAGCGTATCAAAGATAAATTTTTAAAACTTAACGTCTATAAATAGACATTTCAACCATATGACATTAACATTTTCTATTTCATATGACACATCAGAGATACTCTAAATTGGTGAAATTTATTTCAAAATTTCATATTTTTTTAGAATTTGTTTAATTATTTTGAGATTTATAAAATTTAATTCTTTATTTATTAATATCAAATATAAATATTTGAATTTATTAAATTTCGTGAAGTTGAAACAAGGGTTGAGGAAAAAACAATTAAAACTACTAGTAATAAGGGAAGTTAAATCCAACTTTGGCAATGAAGACCAAAAGAGACTAGAAATTCAAAAAATGGCTCTCTCAAAGCCTAACTTTTTTTTTTCAACCATTATAACATAACATTTTCCGAGAGAGAGAGAGAGGGTCCCACTTTGGTAAAGACCAAGAGAGAGAGAGAGAGGAGAAGTGAGAGCATCTATGTACATGATGATCAAACCCCACATGGGGCACAGCATACTTATCTTCTATAACACCGACCAACCAGCACAAAAAACCATCTCCTTCTCTCTTCCTTAACACCGTGGCATTTCGATTCCCAGCCTCTTACAATAATCCTAACCTTTCTTTTTTTCTCCAAAATGCCCTTCCCTCGCCGCCGCATCTTCTTCTTAGTCCCCCGTTTTCATGGGGCATTTCTGTCATCCCGTAAGTTCCATGTTTCTTATCCTGAAAAGTCACCCCTTTAAATCTCCAGAATACCCTTAGTGCATAAATTAACTCCAAAGCTTTTTTAAAAATTCCATCGCATCCTTTGCTCTTTTTAATTTAAAATATATATTACATCCATTACATATTACTTATCATATTTAAAATATCGCATTTATTAAAAAAATTATTAAATCTGTCTAAATTATAACAAATTATTAAATAAATTAATTATATTATCTTTTATTTAATATTAATTCTCAAAACAACTATTAAATTGAAATGGTAATTATTATTCATATACAAATGTTAAATATGAAAAAATATTTATTATTTTTTAAAATTATAAACGCGATAAATATTTTAGAATAATTTATTTTTTCAAATGCGATAAGTATTAATGAACTTAAGTAGTATTAAGTTAAATTGTATTTTTATAAAATTTATTTTGTGAAGAAATATATCGCATATTTAACCTATCTATACGTGTTGCATAGTTTTTATTAAATGAATAATTTAAAATTTAGATTCTTAATTGATAAAATTAGTTAATATTATTATTAATTATTTTTTTTAAATTGAAATAAAATATACGAAAATAATTCAAATTCAATTTTTAATTAATAAAATTAAAATTAACCATCAGTCATTAATAATAAAACTGTGAAAATATGAGTTTCATAGGTCAATTGAAAATTTTAACAATTCTAATATTAAGTTTAAAATAACTCAAGATGTTATGCACTTATTTTATTCCAACTAAAATGCATACATTACCACTTTAGATTATTTCAATTTTTAAGTTGAAAAAAAAAAAGAAAAAAAAAACTAATGGAGGATAAAATGGTATTCATATTGGGAACTAGTGAAAAATGGGACCCACGAATAAAATAACAAAAAAAGGAGGTAACGTAAGTCATCCGCTCGCTCGCACACAGCACACACAAAAGTGTGGGCTGAAAAGAGAGAAGAGAGAGAAAAGAGAGAGAAAAGTTCGTTTCTAGACGTTATCGGACTCCAAATCCACATTCCGCCGGATTTTGGGAACCCGGTTCATGTCCGGTCTAGGGTTTTCAAATCCTGTGGAAACTCAAGAGCTTTAATTAACGGATTTGAAAATTACACGGATTCTTTGGAGTTTGTGAACTGCCAATTGTCGTATATGTTTTCTACGTGATATTTGCTTCTTGACTGTTCTAACTTGGAGTTTTTGTTTTGGTGGTTGTGGTATTGAATTTCAAGATATTAGGGTTCTTATGAGGTTGAATTTGGGATCTTTAGATTTGGGGATAGTTGATAGGCAACTGTGGAGCGTCTCATGATGTTTACACCGCAAAGGAAAGTGTGGTCAGGCTGGTCGCTGACGCCACGGAGCGAGAAACAGACGAGTGGAGTCGGGTCGGATCCGAATACGAATGCTAACGGCCCAAGTGTCCTGAATTCTGGCGATAGGAGTGTTTTGAAAGGGAAGAGTGTGGCTTTTCCTGAGCCGGTGACACCCAATGGCGCGGGATTTGCCTTGAATGATGATGATGGATTGGCACTGAAGATTTCCAAGCTCGAAAATGAGGTTAGAACTTCCCCCGCCTTTTTTTTTAGGAAAAACGAAACTCACATCTTCTGTGGATGGATGCTTGATGTTTAAAGTTTTATTTTTTAAAAAAATTTTAGTGGTTATAGATTTTTGTTTTCTTAGTGTAAATGGGTAAAATTGGTGCTTTTAAGTAGCCGGGTATATGTTTCAGAATCTGAAAATGAATGGCGAAGATTGTTGGCTTAACATCAAACAGTAGATTCGGACTGAGCTTGGTTTTTATCAGAGTAGCGAAACTGAGAACAGGAGAACAGATGAAGATAGTAACTCATATTAATCCTCATTCTTGTGCTACCATGCTCCTCAAGCCTCAATTTAGTGGGTTTTGACTAAATTATGACTGTTGTCAAAGTTACCTGGACTCTTTGTGAGTAACAGATGGGTGCATTCCTAGCGCTGGCAATTAATAACGCTTTTTTCTAGTTCTCCTTTAGCATATCCGGCTGTTTTGACATGCCAAGTTTCATGCCCATGCTCAAGTGTTCTCCTACATGGATATCTTATGCAACATGAGGATTGAAGAAACCATTATGTTCTCTATAACATCTGGATATTACACCAAGTGTTCTTCTGCCCTCCATTAAAATTATACATGAACGCAGTGATATCAAAAGCATTTTTCAATGTTTATTTCATGAGTGTGTGTGTGTGTGCGAAAGTCTTAATGGGAGGATTAATAGGTTGCTTTGGATTTTTGTTCGCGAGCAATTTACTCTGTTGAAGAAACGCAAAGGTGATCAAATTGCTTTAAAGTTGTTGATGTTTTTGGCTGCCCATCAAACTTTCTGATTGTAATAGGCTCTATGTTTAATGTTTATCACTATGCATTTTCTGGGCCAGCAGTATACAGTGCATCAGAAGACTCATTCATTTAATAGGTAGTTGATAAATGAAAATTTTTGACCAATTTTTTAGTTGGTGCTTGCTGTGACTTAGGCTTGGTTAATTAAACTTTTAAACAAATGAGGAGTGTACAAACTATAGATTCTTTAGGCTTTAGATTTTTTTTGGAGAATAATGAAGTCTGATGGCAGAAGGAAAAGTTAGTCTTCTTATTCAGAAGAAGTGGCCAAACTCTCTGCAGGCAGAAATAAGTAGCTAATGCAAAATATTAAACAGAAACTGGAGGAATGAAAGGTAAGATCACCTAAGGGGTGTAAAAAGAGAAGGAGAAGAGGGACCATGAGAACGTATGAAGGTCTTCTCAATGTCATTTGAGAATCCAGTATCCAAGCTCGTGAGTTTCTTTGGTGAAAGCTAACCTGAACTCTCATTCGATGGTAGAGCAGGTAAGAGAATATTGATAGAATAAAATAAAGAGATCAAAGGATCAATCAAGATTTCTGTTTACAGAACAAGGAAAATAAATGGCCAGCAGACTGGATTTATTAAATTATGAAGTCTATTCTTAAATCTTACCATCAAGCTCCGTTGCATCTTCAAACCATCATAATACCCTATCTTGGCCTTTCAAAGTATAATCTGAGCCATCCAAAATAACGTAAAATCGCAGAGTAAGAGGAGACGTGAATCACCTAGCTTAGGTTTAACTTGAACTGAATGTAGAATTTTCTAGACATCTTTTCCTATATAAATCTTCGACGTTTCTCCTTGTTCTACAAGGATTGAAGCTCCTAACTAGGAAACTCTAAGATAAAACAGTCACTGAAAATTGACTTAAACCCGAGGAACAACTGTAAGACTCAAAGTATCTGAACAGACTATACTTTATTCATAAGCCGTGCCCAATATAGGAATTTAAGAAGTTACAGGTGTGGGGTCTATATGAGATCCTAACAATGTCATGGCATGCTTAATTATCTCTTAACCTAGCTAGGTTAGGTGGTGATCCGGGCTGTTTTCCTCTTAACAATGAAGCTTATCCCCCATCGTCTCACTGGCCGGCCTCATGCTACTTTGAAATCTGATGGTGTATAGCAGTCGGCCTTCTAATAAGAGTATGTGCTGATTAGAAAATTATTTAAACCTCAATTGACGTGGATTTGAGCTGCAAAATCACATGACTGGAGGCAATAACTGAAGTTACAGATGTAAGCAATGGATGCATAGAGATTTATTTTTATCTAAGACAAAGGAACTTGGTATTGTTATTATGGTCATCTGCAGTGTTACTGTCTTTACATATCATTTATTTTATGCATTTTAGAGTTTAGCCATTTGTTCTTAATGTTTTCAGTGTCTATTTCTATTGAGAGTGAGTTTATTGTGTTTATATCGTGGTGCTAATTTGATCTGCCATCTTATGTCCAGCTGTTTGACTATCAGTATAATATGGGGCTTCTGTTGATTGAGAAGAAAGAGTGGGGTTCTAAGTTTGAAGAGCTCAAGCAAGCAATTTCAGAAGCTACAGATTCATTGAAACGAGAACAAGCAGCACATTTGATTGCAATCTCTGATGCTGAGAGGCGAGAAGAGAATTTGAGGAAGGCCTTGGGTGTTGAGAAACAGTGTGTGGTTGATGTAAGATTCATGTTTTTTTTTAAAATTTTTATATACGAACACATTAATATTTTATTTAATGAGAATATATTCCATGAACATCAATCTTAACCTCTAGAACACTAGAGTCAGAGGAAGTCTCATTACTGACATGGTTTCCTCTTCTTTAAATTTGGATTGAAGGACTTTTTTGGCTAAAGGGTGGTACTTTGACCTTTGGGTTTAATAATATATTCATTTAGACAATGTACACTAAATGTCAAGGTAATTGGATATATTTATATGTTTTTCATTTAAAGAACTCCTTGAAATTGTACTGCATATTAAACAAGTTCAACGTGCATGCCCTGCGAGTATTTTTGAATTTTGTAGTAATATAAAGTGTATAATTATAAATATAAAATGCTTAATTTAAATCTAACAAATATTTATAACCAACGTTTCACATATGATACTTTACATAAAAGTTGGTGTTTAAAATACCATAATTTGTACATGAATGGCATACTAAACATATAGCATTATGCCTTTATATATGTTTTCGAAGAAAGTCTCTTTAACTTTTTAATCCAATAAATATGCTATTCTAACTTATTTTTTTATTGTGCATTCTTTCACTTTTATAATTTTTTGTGTTAAGTTTCATGATGGAATCTGAAGAAAATTTAGACTATTAAATTTACTAAAATATGTTTTTTAGTTCTTTTTATCAAACAATGCATCCTTAGTTTATGTTTTTATTTGATTGAATTACACGCATAGTTGTCCCTTTTATTTCTGCTTGTTCCATATTCCATCTTCCTCACAATTTATTGTAAAATCTGAACAATATGATTCTTTAAATAATCTCTGGAGAATGTTGGTTGCTGCAGTTGGAGAAAGCAGTGCGTGAGATGCGTGCAGAAAATGCAGAACTTAAATTTACAGCCGATTCAAAATTGGCTGAAGCAAATGCTTTGATCACTAGTGTTGAAGAGAAATCTCTGGAAGTTGAGGCAAAATTGCGTGCTGTTGATGCCCGTCTTGCTGAAGTTAGTAGAAAGAGTTCGGAGATTGATAGGAAATCACAGGAGGTGGAATCCCGAGAAAGTGCTCTTCGAAGGGAGCGCTTGTCCTTCATCACAGAGTATTCTCAATGACCATTGCTATGTTACCTCAGATTCTACTTTTCCTTCCATAATTGTGTCTACTGTTGTTGAAGTTCAGATTGTTTTATTGTTTGACAATTTCAACTGGTTACATTTCTCAGGAGAGAGGCCCATGAGTCTGCTTTCTCTAGGCAAAGAGAGGACTTGCGAGAGTGGGAAAGAAAATTACAAGAGGGGGAAGAGAGGCTATCCAAAGGTCAAAGAATTATCAACCAAAGAGAGGAAAGGTCAAATGAGAATGATAGGATCTTTAAGCAAAAGGAGAAGGACCTTGAAGAGGCTCAGAAGAAGATTGATGAAGCAAACTCAACCTTGAAAATGAAAGAAAATGAAATGAGCAGCAGGCTGGCTAATCTTACTCTAAAAGAAAAGGTGCATTTTTTTTTCTCATACTGTGTGGAGTTTTTCATCTTTTAACTAATGTGATATTTATGATATTTTTGGCTTATGCAGGAATTTGATGCTACTAGAAAGAAATTAGAGGTGAAAGAGGAAGAGTTGCGCAAATTAGAAGAAAAGCTAAATGATAGAGAAAAAGTGGGTCTTTTCAATTTCTTTTTTGATGGGATATGTATGGATGTGTGAAAATTTGCAAGCCTTTTCCCTTATGACAAGCTCATATTTTCCATCTGCTCGATACACTCATTTGGTTTTGTTCTTTTACATGCTTGGGTTTTTATAACAGACTTCGTATGTTATGCATGGTACTGTTCTACTTAAACGGAAGTATGCTATGTCAAGGATTTGTCCCCTTCTTTTAGCCTTCTTTTTTGAGGCCGCCCCACAGGGGGAATAAAACTTATCCTGAATATTTTCCCTATCCTTTTTCCAATGTACACTCAAGTCCTTATGCATGGATGTTTTCTTGGTTTATAATTATGCTGTGTAATCATTAATGAATAATGGAGCTGTAAGTAGTTTGTTTTTTCCTAGCTTACTGTAATTCTCATTCATTAGTTATTGTTTCTTTGCATGTGAAATCTACAGGTTGAGATTCAGAAGCTCATTGATGAGCATAATGCTATTTTAGATGAAAAAAAGCGCGAATTTGAGTTAGAAGCTGACCAAAAGAGGAAATCTCTGGATGAGGAACTGAAAAGCAAGATGGTTGAAGTGGAGAAGAAGGAAGCTGAAATCAAGCACACGGAGGAGAAAATTCTAAAAAGAGAGCAAGCGCTGGATAAAAGATTGGATAAGCTTAAGGAAAAAGAGAAAGACTTTGAGTTGAAATCAAAAGCTCTAAAGGAAAGGGAGAAGACTATAATATCTGAGGAAAAGAAATTGGAGACAGAGAGAAGAGAACTGAGTTCTGATAAAGAAAATTTTCTGAATCTCAAGACTGAACTTGAGAAGATAAGAGCTGATAATGAAGAACAGCTACTGAAGATTCATGAGGAGAAGGAACGGCTCAAAGTAAATGAAGAAGAGAGGGCTGAGTACGTTCGCTTGCAATCTGAACTAAAGGAAGAGATAAAAAAGTGCCGGCTTCAGGAGGGGCTGCTCTTGAAGGAGGTCGAAGATTTGAAGCAGCAAAAAGAAAATTTTGAGAGAGAATGGGATGATCTGGATGAGAAAAGGGTTATGATTGAGAAAGAGCTTAGGAGCATCAGTGAGCAGAAGGATAAATTTGAAAAGCAGAAAGCCTCGGAAGAAGAAAGAATAAAAAATGAAAAACGGGCAGTGGAAGACACTGTAAAAAGGGAGCTGGAAGCTCTTGAAATTGCCAAAGAATCTTTTGAGGCCAACATGGAACACGAACGTTCTGCTATAGCCGAGAAATCTCAAAGTGAGAGAAAGCAAATGCTGCATGAGTTTGAGCTTCAGAAGAGTCAACTTGAGAGTGATTTGCAGAAAAGACGAGAGGAGATGGAAAAAGTTTTACATGAGAAGAGCAAATTGTTTGAAGAAGAGAAGGAGAGAGAACTAAACAATATTAATTTCTTAAGAGATCTAGCCAGAAGAGAAATGGAAGAAATGAAATTGGAAAGGCTTACAATAGAAAAAGAAAGACAAGAAATTGAAGCAAATAAAAAGCATCTTCAAGAGCAACAACTTGAAATGCGAGAAGACATTGATAAGCTTGGTGATCTTAGCAGGAAATTGAAAGATCATAGAGAACAGTTTATCAAAGAGAAAGAGCGCTTCATTTTATTTGTTGAGCAACACAAGAGTTGTAAGAACTGTGGTGAAATAACTTCTGAGTTTGTGCTTTCTGATCTAATATCTTCTAAAGAAATTGAGAATGCAGATATCCTTCCCAAGCAACAATTAGTTAATAATGATTCGACAGCAGATGATGATCAAAATCTTGAGGTTGATGTAAGGCAAGATATTGATATATCCCCAAATGCAGTTCGTTCAGCATCTCCAGTTTCTTGGCTCCGGAAATGTACATCAAAGATATTTAGCTTTTCCCCTGGTAAAAAGATCGGGTCTGCTGCTATACGAAATCTGACTGAGGGGACGTCTCTGCCTGCTGAGAACGTGGAAGAACAGTCAAAAAGATTAGAATCCACAGAAAATGAACAAGAGTTATCTTTTGCGATTGAAAATACTACATTGGATGTCCAGAGGATTGAGTCTGATTCTAACGTCAGAGAGGCTCAAGGTACCCAGGATTTGTCAGTTGATGACCAGAGCAATATTAACAGTGAGGCACCGGATGTTCAGGAAGTCTCTCAGGCTTCTGATTTAAAGCGAGGCCGCCGGGCTCATAAGAGAGGCAGGCCTAGAATTAGTAGAACACGCTCAGTGAAGGCAGTTGTGCAAGATGCGAAGGCTATACTTGGTGAATCTTTTGAGCCAAATAAGACTGAAGATTCTAGCCATCTGAAAGCTGAAAGCCGCGATGAGTCTAGTCTCATGGATAAAGGAATTCCAAGAAATGCCCGGAAACGTAACCGTAATCCAACATCCCAAAACACAGTGAGCGAGCATGATGGTGATGACAGTGAGGGCCGCTCAGATAGTGTCACAGCTGGCAAGCGAAGGAAGAGGCAAGAAAAAGTTGCCACTCTGCAAGCTCCAGGCGAAAAGCGGTATAACCTTCGACGGCCTAAACGGTAAGTTCTCAATTCACAATTAGCTGTTTACATGAAAAATGTTTAGAAGGGGTAATTACAGAGCATTGGCCCTGCAAAGCAAAGATTATAGGAGCTGCATGTGTTTGGCAACCCAAAATGTTTGCTGTTATATAGCAGAGGTGCTGTCCAAGGAGGTGCCATTTGAAAAATCTTTTGGATCCTTTGAAATGAGAGCACATGCACTCGCTTGGCTGACGTGTCCATACTATAATTATTAATTATAAGTTGTTATACCACTTTTTCTAGCATTGCTAATGCATGAATTTGTGTCTCATGCAACCAGCGGAGTCACGGTTGTAACTGATAAAGCCTTATCAGAGGTCAATGGTGGAAAAAATGAAGATGATGGTGTCAAGGATCCAACTTCAATCGGGATTGCTAGTGAGAATGGTGGAAGCGCACACTTTGTACAGGTGAGTGCTGTAAAAAAAAATTGCAATATGACATTATTAGTTATAGGACTGTATTCTGCAATCTAGCAGTGT
The DNA here is from genome assembly GCA_948099535.1 of Jatropha multifida. NCBI lineage: Eukaryota > Viridiplantae > Streptophyta > Magnoliopsida > Malpighiales > Euphorbiaceae > Jatropha > Jatropha multifida. The sequence goes on along the minus strand of CANUEX010092981.1, from coordinate 73,741 downwards.
TTAGGTGTTTCTGATTGGTTCAGATTGTTTGTCTGGTGGTAGTTCTGTGGCAACACAAAATATAATCCAGATTTTGAAATTTAATTTTGTTTTGTCAGATGGAGAAGGTCTCGGACAATCAGGATGATGATATGACCAGAAACTTGGTTGACAATGCTGCACTAAGTGAGGAGGTAAATGGTACTCCTGAAGGGGATAGGGAGTTCGACGTAACAGATGAGCATAGGAGTGAGTCGCGTAGAGAAAATGATGGCGATGATGATGATGATGACGATGACGAAGACGAGTCTCGGCATCCTGGTGATGTTTCGATTGGCAAGAAGCTATGGACTTTCTTCACAACGTGATGACACTGAATCTTGCTCGGATTGGGTGGTTTTAATGGGATTATTGATTGTTTCAGATTTTTTTAGGAGCCCTTTGATGTTTAGTAGTGTGTATTAATTAACAAATCAAATGTAGTTATGATTTGCTATAAGTCCTAATCCTGGTGAAGGGATCTTGTTTTCTTAGCACTCTTTTCTTTGGTTAGAATTCTCAGGATTTTATTTTTGGGGCCTGTTTTAATGTTTTAGTACAATGGTAGATGATTTGATGTAGCAATGACCAGTGCCATATTAAACACTGGACTCGTCTTCCACATTATCCAAATTGTTTGTATCAAAATGTTTGTATTTTTTCAACTTTGATAGCTTGTAAAATCTTTTCACCTGTCGCTCGTATGTGGGTGAATAATATAATTTGAGATGGTTTGATTGGATACTATATGTTTTAATACTTTATTTTCTCTTTATTAAACACACTTGCAGAGAGAACTGTGACTAAGTTCAAGTTAGATTTGACGATAGGAGTGAACAATCTTAATTGTGATTAAATTTAAGTTAGATTTGCCATCCTTGATAATAGCTTGTAGATACTGATAGTTTATAAAAAAGAAAAAGATAGGCATCAATATAATTGACCAAAACACATTTTATATAAACATTATAATATCAAATTTTAAAAAATTTTGAGGATTGGATGAATGTTATTTTGCCATTTTGGTAATCTTTTGAATTTGATGATGGTAACTCACAAGTTCATTGACATGGGTTCACTTGGCCCAAAAAAAAAAAAGTGGCATTAGATAGTGAAAAATAATTTAAGATGACATATACATTTTGATTTCCTTTTTTCTTTTTTTCCTGTAAGAAATTAAATTGCACAATTAGACTTTTCCAGGAAAAGAAAAACTAGAAACAAGCTTATATCCTTTGTAATATGTAAGTTTACTTTCTATAAAATACAATAAGAAATCTAGGAACATATAGATTATACATTACCGGATAACTAATATACTAGTTCAGCTATACAACTCGAACATGTTAAGCGAGGCCGGAGATGAATGTTATTATCATCAAGCTCAGAACTTGAATCAGCCTAAAAGACTTTACCTATAAACTACGATCAGTAAATTTCACTTTCAACATATCTACTTATCAGTTATCACCTCCTCGATTCCCATCCTAGAAAAAGAAGAAAAGCTAAATAACTTCTATGACTTGGCTATCAAAACTTTGCTTTGCATTTCATAACTTCAAAACTCAGCTAACTGTACAATTGATTCTCTTCCCTGACAAACTGTACACTTCTTGTGAGTGCTGTTGACTATCCTCCTCATCTTATCTTATATACTTGGTGGGTTCGGTTGCCCTAGTAATCTCTGGTTCTTCAAATCCCTGCAAATACAGCACAAACAGTTTAAACACGGATTTTGATTTCTCTGGTGACTTGAACTTCATTTTAGGGAGGAACATGACTTTAAGAACAGAATATGGGAAGTCTCAAGTACTAACCTGCAGCGAGGTATACTGCAATCTGTTTGCTCGCAAGTCTTAGAATGCAATCTCAGTACGTACCACATCTTTTGACAGATCTTACAACCTCCACTGAGCCGGATGGTGCACTTAGATCCATGGAGGAACAATCTTTTGATTTGATGGCAGTTTGGGTAATAGCAGGGATCATTACTGGTTGCTTTGCATTGATCAGCATGCTGTAGAACATTTAGCAGTTCCTTCACCTGCACAATAAATTACACGGTAAATCTAAAATTCCCTGAAACATAGTATCAATTTATAAAAGTTTTGAAGTTCTCTAAATTAGACTTATGATTACCAATGAAAATGATATGATTGCCTTGCAGATATATGGAACAAAACAAATTGGAAAAATGCTTTACATGCAAAAATGTCAAGGGAGTTTCTTCTTACCATAAGAATTTTCTGCTGTGCATATTTATCCTTGTCTTCACCATTAGGTACACAAGGGTTGTAAGCTGACCTATGAATACGGGAAGAACCGAATTTCTTATTACAGCATGTAGCACAAACATTACTGTCACCAGTACAAGTATCCTGCAGGCAAATGTTGCAGGTGATCTTGTCGGTGGGCGTTATTGGGTTGTGAAGATGATGTAGGATCATCATAGAGGAATGCTTGGCTTGGCGAAGCGTGTCAAACTGATAATGATTCCTCTGACAGAGGCCAAGGAAGACGTGCCTATTTTCAAATAACCAATTATCCAGAATAACATCTTCATCCTTGGTATCAGATGGAACGTCATCAACCATAACCTAAAAAGATAACTAAATGTAAATGAAATGTGCCAACTTCATGTTTACAAAGACAGATCATTTAAGTTTGATTTTGGGATTCACCTTAGAGAGTAAATGCTTTTCTTTGCTGCTTATAGTATGTGTGTCTCCCCCATTGTGGCTTTGTTCAACATTATGACACCTGAGAACGAATATTTTAGAATTTATACCAATGAAATGTACCACAATTATTCGGCATAAAATGTGGAGAAGAACCAGGTTTCAACCATGAGAGCCCCATTTTTTACCACCAAAGAGCAGCAAATAGATGGAAAATCTTTTTGTTTCTGAAAGAGGAGGGAAGGGAAGAAGAGAGTGAATATATTAGCATGTGTGCTTACCTTTCACATAGCTGAAAATTTTTACAACTGCTGCAACACCATCGCCATCCATTTAATATAACTTCGTGGCAATATGTGCAAACAAATTGCAAATGGACAACAATGAAGTCCTCCTTAACAGGAGAAATAGTTTGCCCTAACTGATAAAGGTAAAGAGAGAAATTAATTAGAACAAGTCACTGGGAATAACTTAATCAGTCATTGGGAATAATCTAATCACATAGAATGAAAATGATCTCTTAGCTTCAATATGCTAAATTCATCTGTGCTTCTTCCAGTTTCATGAATTCAGAAGATATAGCATAGAGACAAATGCATATAAGGACTACATTCATCTATCAGTCCGTCATTCAAGAAACGTCCATAATTTCAACAAAAGTAGGCTTAAGATCCAGATAGAAAAAAGAACAGCTCCAGAGATATAGGAACAGGAAATGCAAAAAGCTAATTGATCACTATAAATTCCTGTATCTTCTAGACTAATAGCGAAGCCAACGTTGACCAGATTGAATTGTTTATGCATGTTATATTCTTTGAATCCAAATCATTGTGCTCCTTAAATGATTCACCTTGGTAAGTGTGATTGACACAGCACATGGTTTCTATTGATTATTGAAACACAGAGCTAGTTCAGCGACCAGATAATTGTTCAGATGCAAGAAATAAAGTGATTTTTTTTTTCATCGTCCTTTTCTGCAGATTTGAGTAAAAAAAGCCCATTTGACTGTAAATAGAAATATCTAACATACCTAACTTCACATTTGAACTAAAAATATGGATAGACACTGAACTTGAAAACCCCCTACCCCCATGCAGAACTTTCACTTGATGTCCAATTAGACCCAGAGTTTAACTTTGTGGATGAACTTAAGGCAGAAATATTGATTTATGATCAATTTAACTGAATTTTTAGCTTGTGGAACAACTGTTAGCTTTTAAATATACTAAATTGATCCAAACATTAATTTTGGGCCTAATGGGACATTGGATGAAAGGATAATAGCCTAAAAAGTGTTTATCCAAAAAATATTGCACAAAGAAATGAAGACAAACACACATGGAGACATACAAACTCTGAGAAAAAGAGGATTAGTGAGGTTACTTTTTGCATCAGTAGAATGTCTTTAGTGACACCACCAGAGGAATTTGTATGGCCCATGGCCTTTAGAGTTCTCTTTGTCATTACTTTCTTCATCTTCCTGCCTGAATGTTCTTCATTTTGCTGCTCTATATTCTTGATGACATTTTCAGCAGCACCAGACCAATAATCCCCGTCAAAATATGGCAAACGAGCTGCTGTTACCTTGGAGTATAATTGCCCAGTAGGAACAAAGAAGTGATCATATAGATTAGTGAAATTAACCACAATCTTTTCTTTGGATGCTTTTCTTAGCATTGAATGATACCTGCAAATGTGAACCAGTAATTAGTCAAGACATATGCTAACAAGCAGAGAGGTGAAGAGGGGAAAAGGAAGGCAGATAGAGTAATAGTAGCTATAGGGATTGGAGCAAAAAAAAAAAAAAATGCAGCAAGTGGTTCCACTCCAAGATGAGTGCAAAATAATGCTCCAACAAGAATAGTGAGCCAAAATTCAACTACAGAGAGAGCAAGCAAGAGACATACCACTGTCGCAGCTTGTCAGACTTTGGCGTTTTCTGAGTCTCTGGGTGGCAATACAAGATATAATCTTCTCCCTTCAAAGGGGGGCAGGCCCATAAGTAGCATGCCACAAAACCTCGTTTCTTACAGTATTCGAGATATCCTATCTGAAGATGGAAAAAGACAATAAATAAAGATATACACTATCTAGGTTGTTAGAAATAAAAAAAGATTTGAAGATGAAAAGGTTACCAAAATTTCATGGTAAACAAAAGTACGAAGGGCTTCTCCAGCTGCAGTTTCTGCCTCTGGCCTAAAATATTTGACAGAATCAAGATATGAGATATAAACACAACGATGATTTGGCTGACTGCATTCCGAACCGAACTCCTGTACATACATGCCAAAAAGGCATATATCAACTCCTTCAATCTTCTGGAACAAAAGAATAACCTGAAAAAAGCCATTTTTTTTATATAAACCAAAGACAGTCAGTCTAGATATCAGTGGTTCAATCTCAGAACCTGCGTCAAATTACTTTATAATCCTTTAGAAATTAAAAAACAGCATCTTGTTTAAGGGTATGACCAACGAAAGCATGCCAAAAAAAGGTGAGCAATCAGTCTAACAGGACAGCTGAAGTAAAGGCCGTGCCATACCATCTGATATTTTCAATACTTCAAATAATGTTTTCCTAACGTCCAAAAATAATGTTATGAAGAAAATAAATTGATTCAACCATGAATTATTATGTTAAATGCAAAAACTCTCACCTTCGACCGGTAAGGAAATTCTTCAGGGTAATTGCCATCATGAAACATTTCTAAAAACTGTCGCTTCACTTTCAACTGTTTATTAACAGATAACACCACTCTAACAATAAGATCTTCTGCTGCAGGAACCTAGTAACCAAGAGAACATTACATATCAATCAAAGTTCCTGAAACTAAGATTGCAGATTATTCATAACAGAAATGTCCAAGAAGACATTCACATATTCAAACACGTATATATTTCTACTTGTAAACAAGATTAGACTGGTCCTTATCACATGTGCTCCAAACAGAAGATATTCATTATTGACCAACTCTTAGAAGTTTTGTAAAACATTCCATGAAAGCCTAATGACCAAACAATTGTAACCTTCGAGTGCATTAAATTTTTTAAATAATTCTTCTAGTATTATCAATTGATCCTTAGCCTTTCATGTTGATATCATTTTGATAATTCAATTCAAACAATTTATTACTGATTCAAATTATATTGAACTAAATGAAGATGGATGATATTCATCAAATTTGGCTTTGCAATGTATTCCTTCTGCCCTAGAAAAGCCGAATTTGAGCATGGCTAAAATTACAGTACCCTAGTGCAGAGTTGGCAACTAACCTCATCAAGGTTCTTTTCGGAAACCTTTGCCCTCTCCTCTCTCTCTTGCTGAAGACGCCTGAAGAGCCTTTCCTCTATGTAATCACTCAGCAGAGTGCTAGGCAAATCTTTTGCACCAAAAACAGCGGTATTTGGTAATGGCATATATTCTCCGCTTTCTATCTCTTCCAAGCAGCATTTGGGACATACATACTCGGATTGCCCTTCCATGTCTCTTTTATCATTAAAAAGAGCACAGATTTGGTGTTGCCAACCTTTACATTTGTCACACTGGACCCACTGCATGAAAACAAAAACCGCAGAAGAATAAGTGTTAGGATTTCACAAAGCTGAGAAGGAAAGACGTTACCTTAGCTTACCGGTTCTTCAATTTCTTCATCATTCTTCTTCTTATCCAGCTTTGCCTTGGGAATAGTAATCCCATGGAATTTGATATGCCTACCTCGACACTTAAAACATGACGTACAGAAACAATGCCGCATACCATTTTCCTCTGAGGTACTATAATAAATAACACTTTGTTTGATACGAGAACCACAAGATGAGCAATATATAGGAACTGGAGCATGTAAAAGCTTATCTGCTGCACACAACTGACATGTATTATCATTTGTACAATGCACTACTTGTTTTTCCTCTTCTTCCTTTGATATTCTCTAAAAGAAGACACAGAAGCATATTAGCATTCATTCAAAAGCAAAAAAATCAGAGCTAGCCTTATGCAGCTTGAATGAAATAATTGGAGAAGGTAATGTAGCATTATTCCGCTATGGAAATCTACATTTCTAATGACATCATGACAGAAAGAAGAGCAAAGGATTTAACTCCAGTAAGACCAAAAGACAACTAAACACATACTAAGGAAGCACTAGCATATGAACAAACAAATTTACGCACTGGCTATGAACAAAATTTTAATTTTGTTGATATGAAAATATTTAAAATTTGGATCCACCAAACTCAGTACTCACATTCTAAAAGGAAAAAAGCAATGGGACCAGTAATTGCATGGTCTAATTCCAGCATAAACCATCCAAATTAAACAATTGGTTCAGCCTATATTTCAAAATATATTGCAACAGAAATGGTTAAAAGAAAATAACAGGCAATCACAAGGTTTCATCTGTAGCTGCAACCTTTAACAACAGTTCAATTCAGGAAACAAAGAAGTGAAGTCAATGCACAAACCTGACCAATCCACCGCCGAAGGCTTGATATATGGTCCCTTATTTCATCTGCTGAGAAAAATTCAATCAAGGAAACACCTCGTACTTTTGGGTTATCTGGCTTCACAACTTCCTTTTCAGTCTCAATATATGGCTTGGCAAGGTCACAATTAGGCATTAATCGTATCACTTCCTCTTTAGAAGTGTTGCCAAGCACTTCAGAGAGTGCTGACGAGGTATCAAACCTCAACTCTCGAGGTTCATCTTTTACAGCATCTGCAATCACACTAAAACTTCTAGAGTCTATCTTCCCAGCCTTGGGACCAACACTTGGTTCTTCAGGAGTACCGGAACTCTCAGCACTGATTTTGGAAAACTCATTACCAGCACTTTGCCTAGTCTGATCAGCAATTGAAGAATTTCGCATGGGCCTTGATAATTCAATTGTCCCCTCCGGAACCTCAGAATTAATAGATACAGGAGATTCAGGCAATTGCTGCAAGGGTGGAAGTCCTTCTGGGTCAAAGGGATGAGCCAATAATGGTGCCAACACAGAAGCAAATCTATTTTCAGATGGCAGACAAGAGGAATTCTCCATCTTCAGATCCTTTGAAGGAGGCAACAAGTTTTCTGAACACTGCAAGCTGCGCTTCAAACGCTTTGCAGGTGGCAGTGGCAGCATGATTTCTGAAGAGCAGAAGCCAGAACCACCAGCACGAGTATTGCTGGAATTGCTTAAAAGTCCATTGTTCATATTTTCAAAATTTTGGTGACATTTACTCTCGTCACATTGATATTGGACAGGACTACAGATATAGCAGTCAGCACCATGACAAGTATCAAAATGTGACAGGAGGGAAAAAAAACGTTCACACAAGCACATGCAATTATTGCACATAGTTGAATGCAAGTGGCCAACAAAAGAAACCATACAGTCGCCTCTGGAACTTGCTGAACTCTTGTGGCTGACATAAGCAAGTAAAATCTTTTGTTCAACAGAGGGATCGTTGCTTGATTTTTCCAGGCCAGCAGTTCCCTTTGAAATGGAAAGTGAAGAACTTTCTGAAGCAACATGGATTCTATGTAACTGTTCTGATGGGAACTGAAAATGCTTACCAGCTATTTTTTCAGAAAAGTAACAAGGTGTTTCATCCTCCAACGCTTTATGTAAGTGCTTGTGTGATGAATAAGTTTGCTGTTGTTTCTGCTCTAGGGTCTCCGATTTAGGTTGGAGTAACCTATCAACAGTTGAATTCATGCCAATATCCATACTAGGAAAAATAGTGTTTCCAGAAATTATTTGGGGAGCATGTTCTGAGATCTGCAAGATTGAATTCGGTATCTCTGAGCTTTGACTCAGTGTAGATGAAAACCTCAATACTTCGTTCTGGTTATTTGTAACACCTGCAAACGTGTAACTCAAAATGGACAAAACACTCATATAAAACAAATAGATGAGGGAAAAATACAAAGCACACAAAAAAAGATAAGAGGAGATGAAAGATAAGACGGGCAAGTTACATAGAAAAATAATGACAAGCATTATACATATCTGTATGTGCAAAAGACACAACCCACATCACAAAATAAAAAGGGTAGTGAGTAGAGGGGTATAAAAAAAAAAAAGAAACTAAGCATATAGGTCGATTACATATTACAAATTAGATAAACTATTCATGGATAACAGTTTTAAATAACATAAACTTCTGAAGCATGCACAACTAATTTAGCTGTAACTATAGTAAATTGTTGCTGATTGCAGACCAGCTCTATACAGCTGAGAGAATGTGTTATCACTAAGAGCTATGTTAAAGTTCTATAAGTGCATAACCAACCATTATAACTTAAATCCATGAAGCAAGTAGTACAGACATATACAGCAATCATAAGTTACAAGTGGTATCAGGAATAAATTTAGGTCATGGTAAATACCGAGAATCATCCACATATTGGACCAAACAAAGCCAAGAAAACAGTTATAGTAGCAATTCAATTTTCTCCAAGATTAGTATCTTCTTTAGAAAGTTCGAGAGAAAGTATAGTTAAAAGTAAACAATATAAAAAGAAAAATTCATAAAGTTTAGTACACTGATGGGGGAAAAATGCAACAAAACATTCAAAGGATGTAATTACTACTTTCAATCGTTTGCACTTGGCGCTACATGACGTTTTTTAGTTAATAATTGACCATTAGACAGCTGTCAAAAATAAAGTGGCCGAAATAAATTAATTAATATAGCATAGAGACTCAAGAATTTGGAGAATCTGGTCAATATGCAAATGCACATACCGTGTGCAAGAAGTTGCTGTTGAACACTGTCTTTGGATGACGCCTCCAAACTATATTGATAGTCTCCCTTGGAAAAGAGTGATCCACCATCAAAAGCTTCAAACTCAGAAAACCCTTCCCCATGGGAACTTGTAGTGATGGTAGAACTCATTTCAGAAAATGTAGGAACAGTAGAACTCCTTTCAGAGGAAAGAAGCATCTCATTAGAAATCTGCCTCATGTGTGAATCAGCGCACATGTTTGCAACTTCTGGCTTGTTCCCGTCCAGTAATCCTACAGTGGCGAAAAAGGGAAAAAAAATTCTATGGAAAATGAAACTAGAAAAATATCAAATTATTCAACAAATCCATTGGAAGATTCAATGGCTTACCTTTTAGGAAGCTAAATTTATTAATATCATCAGCCATCATCGAGTTGTGCTCAACAATATCAATGGTGAACCGATCAAAAGGAGGTATTGTTGCTGAATTGAAACCATGAGTCAAACCCAAGGTTGGCATCACTTCGAATGTGGGTCCAGTGTAGCTGCATGCTAGTTGGCTGCAATTTAAATCAGCCATCATCTTTTTCAATAGACATTGTAACCGCTGTCTCAGCACATCCTGATTCATATACTCCTCCTGGAAATATTTAAAAAAGATCAGAAGTCTGTCTTGCACTTTAATGAAACCTCAACTGAACAAGAAGTGCAACCAATTGAGTCTTTAAGGTTTAAGGCGCGATTCTCACACTTCTCTTTTCCCTTCCCACCCCCAGCGCGGTCTAATAGATCTCTCAATCGAAAAGTCATCATATACTAGATTGGTCATTAGACAGACAATTTCTGATTTAAGATGACACCATGCTGCATGAATATTCGCTATAACATATAAAGATTAAACAAAAAGATAGGAATTGGTCTAACTATTAGCTTAATTATCAGAACATACCTTTGAAGCAGCTTCCATAAACAATTGGTTTTCTAAGCTATTTACAAGATTAGATGCTTGTTCTTGCCGTTGATAATTTGTTTCCAATTCACAACTTTCAGCACTGCATACACATGGGAACAGTTTACGAAATATTAAGGATGAATATCCAATGCAAATTCCTTAAATTCTCCCCAATTTTCCTTGGAGTTCATGTTAGGAGAAAGTATTTGATAAGAGTTAAGGAGAACTCCTAAAACTTACATTCTGTTTCTAACCAAATCACGAAAGCAACTGATTCTGGGATCCTTACGCCAGTCACTCTGACCGCCATTCAGGTCATTTACATGGTACTGATGTGAAGCATTTCCTCCCAACTGGGAGAGACTTGATTTTGAGAAAGGATGGATTTGTATCTGGCCAAAGATCTGCTCTGACACATACCCCCTTGCAAGCATCTTGCTTAGTTATGTAGGTCTATGTTCATACTGCTACAATTACATAACTATTAGAAATTCACGAGCAAACAAAACAAATGAAATAAAAAAAAGATTTGGGTAATTTTGACTCTGATGTATTTCTATATAAACCTGGCTCTATTGAAAAATACATCATCGCTAATAAGTATTCAAGAGACTATCCCCGCTTAAGAAAACATGATATAAGATTACATCCTACCAAAATAACCCGGTCAGATGCAAAAGCTATATACCAGCAAAAGAAACCTTTAATCCATAGTGCACGTCATATCTCATGGATGCTTAGCAGGATAATTGTACATGGTGAATAATCACATTCCAATTGAAACGCAACCTTTAGGATACTAAAATAAACAAATCTTGGATTTTTGATAGGAAGATATCTAACAAAGTGAAAAGCAAGTTCAATATCATACAAGTGCGGATACTAAAATGGATTTGTGGTCAGACAACACTAAAAATTACCACATTTGACTAAAGGCACAAGTAGCACAAGTTAAGGGATAAAATGAAAGGACACCTAAGATGGTTTGGTTAAGGACTACATAGACCTCTGTATGCTCTGGTTCATAAATGCAATATATTATAAGTGTAGAGTGCTAAATGGGATAGAGGCAGACCCAGAACCACATTCAGAGAAATTGTCCCAAATGATTCATTAATTCTTGACATCGGTATGGACTTAACTATGAACAGAGCAGAATGAAAACAAAGAATTCATATAGGCCATCCAACTAATTTGGGATTAAGCTTATTTGTTATTGTTGTTGGTATGCTCCAAATGATAGCTCATTAAGGGCCCTACTTGGTATTTAGGAATCGACATCAAAGAGTAACTTATTGACCCATTTCTATATGCTGTTTGTCATCAACAAAATAATTACACTTCGTGAACTGCATTGTTATTCAGAATTCCACAAATGCACCAATATGCTACAAAAGTTAAAATTCGCTTCAACTGCATTAAATGCCTCAATCGTCACAATATTCTACGTACTCCAGCAAAACAAAATGCAACCGATTGGATATTGTTCTATAGTCATACTGAAAGGCATTGAACATGACATCAAGGCACCTCATCTGACTCAATTGCATTACCCAAAAACACTTGTACGTCATATGAGTACTAAACTTAGCTAGGGGCAGATATACAAACACACCTCAAATAGATTATTAATCCATTATCTACAACAAACAAACGAGTAACCATTAATTAACAGGAGAATTTGGAATTAGAAAAGCAATTAAGTTCATAAAATCAAATAAACTGGAATTCTCCTACCAAAAATTGAAAGCTAAAAGAGAATTCATATTACCCTTCAAATTGTACAAAACATACAGAGCAATCGAATTAACAAGCATTCCCGCCAAACTTCCATATACCTAACCGCCAATTAAAAAAAGTGTTTCGAAATAAACAAGCATATATTGAGGCTTTCGAATCCTTAAACGGCACCGTTTCATAACAAAATCCATTAGCCCTAGCAACAAAATGAGAGCGATAACAGCAACACAAGAACACGGAAGAAAGCAAACAAAGCACAATTCAATTACATAACAACAATAAAACAAGATTGATAAGATCATATAATCACAATGCAGATTGATTAATAGATTAAACCTTCGTATTCTCTTTCTATTTTCTATTTTTTCCTTAAACTATGAGTTTAGAGGGAGAGAAGATGAACAAGTAACAGTAGTTACCGACAAAATCGAGAACCAATAAAAGAAACCCTAAATCGGAAAGAGAAATTTGAAGAAGGGTTTAAGGAAAGAAACCTGTACGTGTGGGCAAGATTTTCTTTTCTCTTTTTTTTTTTTATGTTTCGGATTTTTCTTTTTGTCTGGGTTTTTGGATCAGATTTTGTTTCATAAATAGTAACAAGTTGTTCTGTGCCGGTGTTTTGCAATCTGTTATCTGTGTGTGTCCGCAGGTGGGCTAGACTTAGCCGAGTGTGTCCTAATCCGCAAAATTTGCACGGACCCCGCTCTTGCAACGTCGGATTCCACCGTGTCTTTCTCTTTTTGTTTTTTTTTAAATAATAATATTATTGATACGTAATTTTTGCCAATTTTAATGTCTAATTATTTTTATTAATTAAATATAGAAATAATTTTTTTTATTAAGTACATAAGGCTAAAATAATTTATCAAAAAATTAGAATATATAATTCTACTTAATAAACAATATCAAATATGAATATCCATTCAATTCACTTATCTTTTTTTTAATTATTTCTTTAACTTCTTTTTATTGTCTTCTACCTCATATTGTAAAGAAAAAAATCTCAGAATTTTTTTAAAATTTAATTTTTATTCAAAATAAATAAAAAATTTAAATAAGAGAGAATTAACAATATTAAGAAATATATAAAGTGGAGAAAAATTAAATGATTCTCCGTTGAAAAATTTCAATCAAATATATTTAATTATAAAATATTTATTAGTCCAGACACTTAATTGATAAAAAATAAAATTAGAAAAATTGAAATAAAAAAGTAATCAAAGTTTAAATACTAAAATTATAATTATTCTTTTTTTTATAAAAAAAAAAACTTTATGCAGTAGAATTTTTATAAGATAACTAATTAGTTAGACTCTCAATTCTAGTCAATATTATTATCATATATTTATTTTTTTATAAAATTAATTCTCGGGGCTTGTTAAACTATTTAGTCATTTCGTATAAATTTTTTTTTTTTTTTTGCTAATGGAACACTTTGTAACAATTAGCTATTATGTCATTCATATTGAATATAACGTCACACTATGTAATAGTAGGCTATTTTGTCATTTATATTTAATTAATACGTCGTCCCCTTGCATTTACAGTTATATATATATATATATTTTTTTAAACGAGATCTGCAATATTATATTACCTTTTTTCTAATTTTAGGTAATTCTTCTTCCAATTTAGACAATTGATTATTTCTTCTGATTTACAGAGGTTAAATGTTAAATATTAATAAAAACCTAATTAAAGCTTATATAGCATTAACTTAATTATGATAGAAAAAGATTTTTACTCAAAATGCAAACAGATTAAACTTCTTCTCTAAAACAGATAAAAAAAAAATTAATGCCATAAACATAATTTTGCTATTTGATCCAATCTAATATTTTTCTTTATCCACAACGCTTTAGGTAAAGTTTAAAAAAAAAAAATGATAATGTCAAAATTTTTTCCACGAAGTTTGAAACTTCATTCCTTCAGAATCTGCATGAATTCCACGAAAGTTACAACATGCAAATGTAATTATAAAAGTTGCAAACATTGAGGTTGACAATTCTTTCCAAATAGATTATCCTACGACAGAAAAATAGAAGGCCCTCAACAAATGAATTGCTATAAAACCATCTAAATTAGCAAAATCCCACTATTCTTTTGTACAATAGCCTTTTGGCCCTTCCCCTAGTTGTTGGATAGAGAAACAAATATCTCCTGTCAGAAAACAAAAATGGATACTCCATCTTGCTTTTTTTCCACATTTTCTGTGAGTTAAAAGTACATATATTCCATAATGTTACAACAATGGCTAATGCCATTTACCTCCAATTACGGTGGCGGTGCCGGTCATGCTCATGTCGGTCATACTCGTCATTACTTCGATGCAAATAATTCGACCCAGATTCATTCCACCTCTCATCTGTTGCATTCTCTAATCTATCCTTGGGCGAAGCACGTTTATTCAAAGATGAGTATGGTGATAAACTATGACTTGCAGAATCTTCATATACCAAAGGACTCCTCTTCCCTCTATCAGAATGTGGCCTTGAAAGGGAAGCGAATGAATCCCTAGGATTATCCAAATTATAACTAGAATCATGATTACCATATCTTGGAGGATAACTAGATCTAGATGGACTAAATACTGGATCAACGCCTGGAGGCCCTTCATCAATGGAGTCCCTAGGCCCTCTTTGTTCGTAGTGATTCCATCTGCTAATAGATTCTGAAGATTGGTTTGACCTACGGTGTAACCGGTTCCTAGTTGGGTCATAGCCTGAAGGCCCAGCTGCCCAGAGTCTTTCATCAGCATTTTCAGGGATTGGTGCATTTATTCCGGGAAATTCAACAGCCTTTTTCCTTGGTGGGTCTGAGTTTTCTGTTTCAACTATTTCCCCATCTTCCTGTTCTTCCTGGACATCCTCATCAGCAAATATTGTGATCCCCGATGGTTGATCCTCATCATCTGGATCTGAAATATGAAAGTAATGGCATGAACAAATAATTTATCTAAAATAACAAGCACCATTATATTTACAACAAATTGTAAATGGACTCAAATAAGAATGACAAGGAAACTGCATAATAACACAGCTTCAGACACTTAAGTGCAAAGAATTGTGCTTCATTCATACTTAGCTGAATAAGCATTCGAGCAATTGTAACAAGTGTCATGCATAGTCTGAATTTCCTTTATTATCATCAACCTTGTGACTAGTGTCCAGAGAGCGCTTAGACAATGTTTTCTTAATGGATGGTGCTTCCAGGAGGAGAAATTCAAATTCACGGATATTGTCAGTGATTTTTCAGCCTCCAAATATAGACGAATATTGATATCTTGTACGCAACTACCCATGAGAAATGAAAAGGAAAAGCAAAATATGGAATAACAATGTTTAGCTAGGTGCAAATATGTTTGCAGCTCATAATATTTATAAACATATTTATTAAACCCACCAAAATAAAATAATCACACAAAAATCAGACATCAGGTTTATGTCTCAACCAAATGCAACAAACTTTTCCTCCACATATTATAGTCCTTAATGACTTTGGCATGGAGATTAAGAAGTCATTAGAAAGAGGTACACCAGTATGGGCAATTAAAACTAAATTATGAGAAGTTAAAATGCTGTGAAAACTAGGAAATTAGTTAATCAAATAATTAATTCAGTTACCTAGATATCCTGGTGGGTATCCGAGTTCTCGCATTCTGTTGAGCCAAGGAGGTGGATCAAGCTCCTGCAAACGAACAGTCAATTGCAGTTAAACCTAAACTAGGAAATTATCAATCTTCAGTAAAAGTGGAATTTTGCTATTTTCCAGCTTAGAACCCCAAACTAAGATGAACGGTGACCAACCATTACCATAGTACAAAACAATGTTCCTTAATATGAAACCTATTAAGAAGATTATATTAAGAAATTATCAATCTTCAGAAATGACAATACCAAATGTTTGAATATTACACTGACTTCACCAGAACAACTTGCAGTTAAACCTTGTCAGAAGGATAACTTCTGAAACTTACTCATAGGCCAGTACATTAAATTTTTGGAGCAGTGAACAAAACCCTTTTCTTTTAGTTATTTATGTATATTCACAGTGGAGAGTGCTAAACATAAAGGGAAAAATGAACATATAAGCAAATGAATGGATTTTAGACCTCAAGCTAGCACATTGTTCAGTCACCAAATGATACCATAAAAAACCAGAAGATCAATCAAGATGATACTCAGAAACTGTATGAGGAAAGCTTTCACATGTCCTTTGCCTGGTCTAAACCTACTCCATGTCTATTAATCCAAAATATAGCAAACATACTGCCTGATTTAAGAAAAGCATTTCCCTTGTACTGATTCATTTTCGATGCATATATGTAATCAAGCATTTCTCTGTACTGATTCATTTATGATGCATATATGTAATCACTTTCCAGTTCTTGCATTAAGCATTCCCATATTGTTCAAGTATGATGTTACATGAGGCCTGATAAAGCATAGGGCTATCTTAAATTTGAGTTAAATTCTCTAACATTTCAGGTTGAGTTAGCTGTAAATTTCTGCCCAATAGAAGCGTTTAGACTTTATAGAGCACTAATTCTCTAGCACAGGGAACAGATGTTTGTTTTTATTTGATGATGCAAGCTCTTACCCCAATCCCCAAAAGTCGCCTTGTTTCAGCATCTAAAGCACCTGGCTTTAACCCCTCGTATTTTCCACCAGACAAGTTCTGATAATATCGAGTAGAATTGCGAGATCCAGCAATCTGATTCCGCTTGGATTTATGCTGTTTCCGGGCATTATTTACAGCAGCATTATTGCGAGGCTTAGGGCACTCCTTCAGAGAATGGCTGTAAGAACCACAGTTGAAACAACGAGCAGCCTCGCCCACTATTTCCAAGCCCCTATAAAACAGAAGAAAGATATAAAACATGAAAGGTTCTCCAGCGAAGCAAATACTGAAGGTAGTATACTGTATGTAAATGTGAACCAACAGATATCTGGAACATAATCATAATTAATTAATGGAGCACTTAAATGAAGTGTTTTACACTCCTGGTCTATCAGAGGGATAACAGTTCCAAATTTATTGGAGTATCATACAGAGTACAGTTTCTAATTATCTTTCTCCTATCACGGTTTAATAGGCAATACTCCTCAAGTTACCCATTAAGCAATCTGTACTTGTCATACTGCCACAGGATCCATATTTCTAACACACATCAATGATTTAAATCTAAGTCACAGCCAAGATCATGGTTGAAATCACATGTAACTGAAACAGAGTTGTCATGGCAATAACACAAAAGCCTATTGGTATAAAGAAAAAGAGTAAATAATAAAAACAATAGAAATTAACTAAAAATTAAGAAAAAATCCTGCGGTAGTGAATATCAGATGGATAGCCCTTTAAAGCCAAAAAATAAAAAAAGCACCTTTTACATGTAGGGGTAGTGAATAACTGAATATTATTTAAAACCATGATATACATATAAATCATAATCCTGTGGAAATACTGAGGAGTATTCATTTTATTTTTACATTTTTTGTCAGGCACAAGTTAAAACCACATGAGACTGAAGCAGGTCCCACTCATGCACACCAGTTGTATAGAATTCATGCATTTAAGAACCTTCCTTATTAGTATAGTCAAAAAAAGGCAAAATTCTATACACAGAATACACAGCTATCCCAAGCCCAAGTGAAGTTATCAAGTTTCTTGCTAATAAACTTGCATGTAGATATATAGATATGGCTTGCCTTATTAGGAAATAGGTATTCTGAATTCAGTTATATTTCCCTTGCCATCTCTTATCATTTAATCATTATTGTGAATGTTAATTTTCTTTGCTATGC
The DNA here is from genome assembly GCA_948099535.1 of Jatropha multifida. NCBI lineage: Eukaryota > Viridiplantae > Streptophyta > Magnoliopsida > Malpighiales > Euphorbiaceae > Jatropha > Jatropha multifida. The sequence goes on along the minus strand of CANUEX010092981.1, from coordinate 55,841 downwards.
TCAGTTAACATGATAAATTTACATATTTTGAACTGAATCAAAAAAATAAATTAAAAAAGAGCTCATATAAACTGTCAGATTTCCAAGTAACTTGAGCATAAATGACACTCAAATCCAAGAGGCTAGATCTTAAAACATTATACTCATGAGAGAAACAAAGGTTAAAAGTCATTTACCCTTCCACATTACTTGGACTATCTGTTGAAGACAAACCTAATGCAAATCCACGATCATAAAGAGGCACAGTGCCACCATCAGAAGGATTATAGCCATTGCTCTGCGGTTTCTTTGGTTCATTCTCTATCCAGAAAGACTGCACATAAAATAACACTTCAAGTAAGAAATAGAGTAGAAAAATTGGGACTCACAAACAAACCAACTTTCAATATTTTGGCAATAAAAAATCCAATGATGAGTTAAATTTTGCATGGATGTCTTAAGTAGCAAAACGACATGGTTATCATGGTAAAACGAATATGGATAGGAAAAAGGCATTTGTCATTTAGAAGCGGGAGAAGGTTCTAAGGTCCAAACCGATTTTCGAGAGGCACAAGCTAACAAGATAAAGCAAAACTGAGGGAACAACCCTCCAATAATAAATTAGATAAAATTGGGAAAGAGAAACAGGTTCTAACTAATTATGAATAACTCAATGGTAATGAAAAATCTTCAGGACCCCAGAGTTGCCAATAATGTTACAGTCACAGCATGGTTGGATGAGCTATTTTCTTCATAAAATCAAGAGGTTAAGACATGGACTAAATTATGTACAAGAAGAGTTCGGATTCAGGACCCCAGAGTTGCCAATAATGTTACAGTCGCAGCATGGTTGGATGAGATATTTTCTTCATAAAATCAAGAGGTTAAGTCATGGACTAAATTATGTACAAGAAGAGTTCGGATTCAAGGAGTGGGACAAAAGAAAAAGAGGAGTTGACAGTATGATTTTTGGTCAGTAAGAATCTAAAAAGGGGCTTCTCAGTTTTTAGTCCTAATAGGAAAGAATAGTGCTTAATATAGTAATGAAATGCCAGATAAACGTCAACAAATATCAAGATAGTATAGCACAAATTCCCAAAGTTCAGCATTTTATGCATAGATTAGAAATGAAATTAAACATTATCAAATATGCTCCGTGGGCAACCTAAAAAGTAGCAATCCAGTATTAACGTCTCCCTTGGAAAAAATTTCCTACAAACTACGCTATTTCTATCTCAAACCTGCTGTGCCTTACTCTTATGTTCAGAGGCAAGTCCTCAACTCTTCTATCCCATAATGCTTTTTCCTATTTCTTTATATATGGGAGAGCACTATCCATGTACTTATTACCCTCCCCATAAAAGTTCAAAAAAATAAAAAACTCAATATGCCAATATTACCATTAATAATCCTTGCATTTGGACTGTGAATCATCTAATTCATGGTCTCGTATGATCTTATACACCTGTAAAGACTGAATCTGTTTTGTACTAAAATAAAATAAGTATATTGGATTAAAAAATTCTCACTTTTGGACATAGTGACATCATATCTGATAGTTAGTTTGGAGTCCACAATATTGTGAGAACCACTATAGGTCAATATTTTGCTTTTGGAGTTTGGGGTCCATAATATTGTGAGAACCCCTATAGGTCAATATTTTGCTTTCGACTACTGACACTAAAAAATCCCAATACTTTGGTCCAAGGATAAATTACAACCAATTCTTTTCTTCATATAGATAGTGTAGAGTGTACGCCCCTAGTTGGAGTCAACTTGTCGCTAGCTGGGTGGAGGTGTGGCAAAACATTCTAGGTGATGATGCGAACTATAGTTTTATCATAAAATATGGAAAAGGAAGCAACATATAACACCATAAGAAAAAAAAAAACAAATGTAACTTATCTTTGTCTTTCTAAACAATTTTTTTAAGAACAAACTAAGGTGGCATTTAGATAAATTTAAAGGTATTACATATACAATAATAATTCAAAATATCACATAAACACGCACTTCCATACTTTATATATAAAAAATAGCCAACTTTAGCAATATTGAGTGTTCCAGCCCCCAATTCCAGGCTTCCGAATTGACACCAATGTGAAAGTAGGTGTATCAACTTAAAAAACCAAAAGAATGCCTTACTTTATAGCATAGTAGGACCAAGAATTGGATTTTTAAATATTAATCCTTTGTATGAGCCAACAGAACTGTGAAAATCCCTCCAAAATTAGAGAAGTTAATTGATGAAGGGCATTATCAGTCAACTTGCATGGTTTACATAATGAGGAAAATGTTGACAGGGTAAACAGCAAAAACAAATTGAAATTTCAATATCTCCAAGAACACAAGGTTCACTCAAATTTCAGTCCACAACTGGAAGTGGGAAAGACAAGATATGAGTGTAGATAATTACCACCGTAGAGGATTTCTCCATGCCAACACAGAGAGCAGGAAAGTATGTTTCCTCACCAGATTCTGGCACTTCATCCAACTCCTGAAAGACAGTATATAATTTAGATCAGTTGGTTCAAGATTATACATTGAGAACATGAGTAAAATAGCAACAGATTATCTGCATTACATAGAACATCAACAAACATTTTCTTTGCAATAAAAGATTAAGGCAGTTGCAAGTCAATATATCTATGAATGCGCTAAACCACTAAAATCAACCAAAGTCTTTCGAAAGAAAAGCTCAGTGGGGCAAATGCGAAGGGCATATAGAAGTCCATTACACTAGACATTAATCAATGTATTCTATCTTCCAGAGAGCAGATTATGAATGATAAAAGTTCGTCAGGTACGAACTCACTGTTTCTTCTTGGAAGAATTACAAGATGCCACGAACCATAGCAGAGTGGTGGGATAACGACTGTGGAAGCTTGGAAGGAACAAAATGGAGGAATTAGAAATTTAATGTTAAGATGCAATGCATTATTTCTCAGTTTTGTTTGGCTATCATTTAGGTATCATAAAAGTTGGCTAGTTTGGAAATTCAGTTCACTTAATCATATCCTCACCCCTAGACTAGACAATGCCTTCTGGATTTTTATCCGTAAATTACAAGTCACGATTATCTATAGAAGCAAGGTCAACAGTCAACTCAAGACCAATAATGGAAGTGGCTCAAGGATTAAGCCAAACTAACTCACCTCACAAATGCTTATCTCACACTAATGAGCAAGCACATTCTAAAATTGAAGGCAAGTTGTTGGTAGAATAGTAAAATGCGCAACCTAGTATGGTCAATTAGGTTTTTGCTATTGCTATGCCTCTTTGATCCTAAAACTTCAGTTAAAAAAAATCCAAAATCAAAAGATAAAACATATAGGTGTTTCCATGACACTTCAGTTCAACATTTGGGAGGAAAAGAATCAAAACACATCTTATTTCAACCTGCCTCACTCTAACGACAATGCAATTCAACTAATGCAGAATTTTCATAGCTGAAAGTAAAAGCTGGAGACCATGATTTATAACATACTTGAGACATTGAACCGTGTTGAGCATGCCACTCCGACCACTGTTGTAATACTTCCTCCAGCTTCCGTTTGCTAGATCTGTCCAAAGTCAACAACCTAAAAAGAATTAGATATATTAAAATCTAACCAACTCTATATAGGAAATTTTGCCTCCCGTTAAGTCCACAATTATAACAGCAGTGAACACTTTGAGGAGAAACAAAAACATACAGCTCTAAATTCTTGGATTTGTCAAGTTATAACGAGTACTTCCACCCTGACCTTGTTAATGAATTATATGTAACATGCACTGAAGGTTGTTGTCCCTCGTATGTAATCCTTGCTCTTTTAACACCTGACGCAGCTTTCATACTGAATTATGGAAATAACAAAGGTACATCAAAACATTATGCAGACAGAAAGTGCCATTTATTGATTAAATCTCAGCAATCATTTACTGAAGTAATTTGTAGCTTACAATCTGGATGCAAATATGAAGTTGAATAGACATTATAAAAACTTATTAGATGCTAGAGCAGGATACAACCACCATTCATCATGATAAGATTCTCATTTGGGGTATCACGGTGATCTTGTAGAGCATTCACCCTAAAGCCAAAACTGCTCAGGTTCTCAGAAACTGTAACAGTGTCAGCCACTTCAATGTTAACTTGCATGACAGGTGAATCAACCAAATCCATGTCAACCTCTGTTTCCACTGGAAACTGGCCCTCTTCATTTCTAACATCCTCTTGATTGAGCAATAAAATATTTGGATTTGATGTGCCTTCTTCTGTTATAGCATCATCTATATTGAATCTGATATTCTCTGATTCTGTTATGTGTTCCTCTTTTGTTACAGCATCATCTATACTGATTCCTTCATTCTCTAATCTTGTCACATGTTCTTCAGTTCCAATATCATCTTCTTTGCTGCCCAAAACCTCAGAATCTCCTAATACTTTTTCTGCTCCAGTATCATCTTCGACGGGCACCAAACAATCAGGGCCTCTTATTCCTTTTTCTGTATGAATATCAACGTCATTGAGCCTCAAATTATCTCCATCACCCACATCTTCTTCAGCATCAAATTTCCTAGACTGAGAATCAGCTTCACCTGACCCAAATTCGGACGTGTAAATTTCACCGCTGTCACTGCTATCTCTAGAATTGCTGGAAGCAGGGAGGCCAATCATATCCTCAGTTTCCATACTTAGGGAAGGTATTTTCTTGTTACAAGTGCGCTACCAAAAGTGTTGCAATTAGCCTACATGAAATCATTTCTAATTATTGAAGCAAAAAACTGTTCACCATATCACCCGCCAATTGAGAAAATACATCCACAGAAAAGAAACTTAAGCTTTATAATCATATATCATAATCTAGTAAATAAGACTCGATCTCTAACTTTCTGGTTAATTATATATCATACTCTGTTGGAGATTAGAGAAGACTCCATCTCTAAGTCTTTTAACCGTAGAAGTGGCAGTATCCCCAGTATGTGAATTAGAAAGAGGAAATAGAATACAAACATTACAACAATTAAAACAACAAGTTTGCCAGGCAACTACACAATAAACTGAATGAAGCTTTAGCCCAGTACAAAACGCTAGACTCACGATCATTTGCTTTAACCTACAAAGAAGAAGAAATTAAAGTATTGCCTAAAAATCATAATCAAAATTGGAAATAGTTCATTTCAATCAAATCACCCAATGCCATACATTACGCTTTAAACAAATCTCATTTCTATTTTTTTAATACCAAAAGGCAAAGTAATATCAAGAACGAACAATTTAAGCTAATAATATTCTTTTCTGCTTGCCGAGATGGAAATAACAGAAATTGAAGCAACTAAACTTAAAAGATGAACAAATCAAAAGGAAAAGAGAAAATTAAACGGTTCAATGGCTTCCAATTCTTTTCCTGAACTTTCTCGGCAACCAAACAGGGAACAGGAAAAATGTAGAATTAGGGTTTTTGAAGCAAAGGTTTTCACCTGAGATAAGGGAAATCAGAAAACTTCTGTACCTGCAAAAGAAGTGAACCCCACCCAGCAGAAGGGGAATCGAATCGAGAGTCGGATCTGTTGGATTTTCTTTCCCCAAGAAGTAAGAGGCGATAATCATATAAATGTCGGAATAGGATAGTCTATTGCATCTTGTAAAATTACTAAAAGGAGTGGTAAAATCATTAGAATTTAAAATTAATTATAATTACTATATTTTGTTCTTTTTTTCAAGGGAAATATTGAGAGTTAATTAGAAAATGTTTTTTACCCCTCTCTCTTTTCTTTTTAATCCAAGTAAAAGTCAAATTAAAATTAATCTTATAAAAAATCACCGATTAGACTAGTGATTTGCACATACTTAATTCACTTATTATTACGTATTGAAGATATGATACATCTTAATTAATCAAATAAAATTCTTTATTTAAAATAAAATATATTTATTAAAATTTAGAAGCAAAGAATGATACTTGCCAATTATTTGGGTAAGGAATGTTTTTAGTTCATGCCAAGTACACTGTGTAAAATTACTCAAAAACTTTCTAGACTTCAAAATTAAATTCTTGCTAGTTAGTTGAAGACAAAGTCCTCCTTTTCAACCATATGTTGATTCTAACACCTCTTCACCATCATCACACAACTCTATTACTTCCTTTGAACTTGATGCTACAGGTTCTGATGAATTTGGTGAATCTCTTACCTCGTCTCCACCATCACTTGAGCTATCTTCTGCTTGTACTGGTTCTTTTGCCTTGGACTTATAATCTCTCTCACTGCTGCTTTCTTCAGACGATGCATCACTTAACGTGTGAAAAATAGTAACACTTTCTTTCTTTACACTTTGAAAAGAATAACTCCTTGTTTTTCCATCGTACACTGGAAGGATAGGTTTTGACTGGAGGCCATGGCCATCTCTGCCCAAACTGTATGTTGTTGACAGCTTCCTTTCAATTCCTTGTCTTTCTCTTATCAAATCTCCCATTTCTTCCATCACATTATTTGCCACTGCTTCCTCTGCAGCCTTTTGCTGTAGTTCTGTTATCGTCCTATCAAGTGCTTTCTTCTTGAGCTGGAGAGATCGCTGAACATTTTTCAAAGAGGGAAGAAGTATCAAAATTTGAAGATTTATCTGTCTGTATTACAAGACAGACATTCGAGTATTTTATGATATTAATTTTTAAATATTGGAAAATGTGAAAAATATGTTTATGCAAAGGATTAATGCAGAAAATATGAATGCCTTACTCTCTTTTCAAGAAAATCTCCCAGACCTTGATCTTGAAGTTTCTTTTTGCTCCAAAATATGCAGCAAAATCGCAGAAGCCCAGCTAAAATTACCAACACTATGGACTCAAATACCAGAAACAACATTATTGTTCTCTCATTACCTGAATCAAGAGTAATGTAATACAGCTTTTCATATCATTTGGTTAATCATTTTTAAATAATTTTTCAATGTTTGTAGAATTATAGAGCTTGCCCGTGTAATTTCGGGAATGCTTGGGCCTTGCTTGTGAACAAATAGATACAAGCTTCTCGTCTGATCACCAAAAAAAAAAGAAGAAAAAAAAAAGATTCATCAAGAAAATTTAAAAGAAGAAGTTAAAAAAAAAAGAAGAAGAAAAAGAAAAAGAACCTTTGCTGCGGCATGGTAGCGGGTTGCCTACGTCTGCATGTCATCCACAAAGCCAAAGTGTACGTTCAATAACACATAAGATGATTTATCCAATTAATTAGCTCAAAATTTTAACTAGCAAATACATCTGGAAATGACCAACAATAAGAATTATTATATGTATATGTAAAATCATGAATAAAATTGAGAAATCTTGAGTTCGAATGCCAGTTAGAGTCAAGTTTACTAATAAACCTTTATCCCCAGTTGATTAGGGTTAGTTTATTTTGTGTTAGAATCTCACTTGAAGCAGCAATAAAAGCAAGAAGGATTCCCTCATCCAATACAAAATGCTGCAAATCACTTTGAGACAATAGCAATGAAAATTGACCTGCAAAAGAGCACATTGAGAGTCTTTTTGGAGATAATGAGATAAAAACTCCATTAAAATTATGTCATGCCAAAATCAAGACTGGAAAAATTACCGGGATAGCTTTCAGACCAGTAGACAGCTCCAGTTACTGGAACCAACAAGGTGAAGACAACACCTTTAGGCTTCAAAGCTGAGATATAATTGTATTCCCCAATTACTTGACTGACCTTTCCTTCCATTTCTGTTTGACATATGTAAATTGCATAGCCAGAGCAATCAAGAAATGGACTAACTTGAATAACATTATTCAGTTCAGATTCTGTTGAAAATTTCTTCACAACTCCATTTGGTGAGATTGAGTAGAGAAACCCATCCAATGAACCAATAGATATCCAACCTGCCATGGAGATTTATAAATTCTGAGTTTGACTCCTTTATTATTGTACTTTAGGTGTATTAAAAGTCACTCTTCATCTATAACTCAACTTTACCATTCGAATCCACTATTGCTGCACCTTCAGCTGCACTTAAACGTCCAATACTTGTCTGCCATAGAAGATTGCCCATAGAAACTTCTAATGCCAACACAAGAGCCTTGATGGGCACAATAAGATACAAAAGACCATTGTTACCAGAAATTATACTGAAATCTTTGTCAAATGAGCTTAAATCACGGATCCAATTAAAATGGGGACTATGAAGGGACACAGAATAAATCTCCCCTATATTATTTGAAATCTGCAAGTATAAAAATCTCAATTTACTCATAATGAAACCAAAAATTAACTAAACCCGCAAAAAAAAAAAAAAAGGGTAAGAACAAAATCTTACATATATACTAGCCTGACAATGATCAATCACAGGAACAGAAGTAAAATAGCAATCTGTGATACCTTTTCTGCAACCAAGACTATAATTAAATTGAGAGATCACAGGTCCTACACTCCATAGCAACTGTCCACGCATCGAATATGCAAATAGCCCTTGGTTCTTGATATTGATCAACACAAATGAACTCATTGTGTTCACTACAAGCCCAATAATTTCTCCTCCACCTTCTTGCCCTTTTTCGGGACCAAAAAAGATATCGGCTGCAGGTGAAGTTGTTGCATCATCTAGAAAACTTATGTTCAGGACTCTGTTTTCTGCAACCATATATAACTACCAAAACCATGAATGAGTCTACATAGTGCCCTATTGTAGAAGAAGATAGAGAGTATTACAAATTGCTTACTTACCTTTCCCCTACCGCCATGAACAGGAGCTAGAGTAACATTGCATGTATGAGTCAAATGTAATGTCCAAGAAATTGACCCGTTACTTTCAAATGCAAAAAAATTTCTTTCACAACAGGTATAAATCCTGCCATCTTCGCCGATTAGAGGTTTCGAAAGCCTGCAAGTGGTTCTTGTAGAAGGCCCATTGCCTAAATCAAGAGAAAATTAGGTTAAGCATCAAAAGTAGAATTGCATAAACTTTCATTTACTACTGGGGAAAAGAGAAAGAGAATCTAACTGGGAAAATTCTGGAAATATGTGAAAGTAGAAGCAGTAATTAGCGGCAAGAAGAGAAGGAACAGAATTGACATTGCAGAGAATTAATTAATTTCCCAAATGCAGTGAAAGAATTGCAGATTTTAGGGTTTGGCATTCAGTTTCTTAACTTTTCAAAATTGTAACCGTTAAATAACTGCTCTGTTTGTGCCTTTGTGGCGGGAATAATATTCACATAGTTAAAAATTAGAATTCTCTATCCCTTTGTCTATTACTTATTTATTTCCTTTTTTTTTTTGCTTCTACATACTTGGCTTTGAGATTCAACTAAAATAAATATCCTAAATTCAAGATATTAAATCCATGAGATGGGAAAACCAGAATAAACATATAGATACAAGATCACATTATTACATATTTTTGTTTTATGATTAACCTAAGACAAAAATCCTTAGAACAGATCACTGCATCTTATTCATACATATAATTTCCACTCTAAGCTTAATTAATAGTTCATCCCACACCAAAATAAACTATAAGGATGATCTTCAAAGGCTTCGGACATAGCAATTACGGTTACAACAAGGTATTCTGGAAGGTGAATTGTTTGCACGAATGCAATATCGCCACCCAGCTCCACAAGTGGGGGCTGAGACTGGTTATTATCAAGTATGTTGTATGACACATGTATTAAAAAAAGAAAGAAAGAAAGAACTCAATCAACATTGCTTGTTCAGCTACACCTTGACCCCGAGTCAACGGAAAGAAAAAAAAAACCAAGAAAGGAATTAATAAATTATAAATATTGAATTAAGGCCTCTTTTGGTTGGGGGGAACTTGAAGTCCTGGGAAGTGAGGAATGCAATCTTGTTTGGTTGCTAAACATGTAGAAGTTCCCGGGAACTTGAAATCCTTACTTTCTTGACCGTATGGGAAGTAAGTTGTCACCTCAACCCAAGGAAGTGCACTTCCTGACTAGTAAAAATTATGAGAATTCAATTTTGCCCATTGCTTTTCATGCTATCAATATTTCTCATTTTTTAATCTTTTACTCTTTACAAATGCCATTGAGACTCCTTTCTTTATTACTAACTATCTATGTGCTATGCGCAAATGATTAAATAAATATTAATTTTTAATATATAAATTTTTATTTTTATTTCTCATTTTTTATTAAGATATTTTTTTATTTATATAATATACTTATAGATAAATATTTTTTACATATTGATTGATATGTAAAAAATTGTATATATAAGATGAGTTGAATGGTTGCATACTCAACTTCATGGCAGGGTATTATTTACATTTTAAATGTAAAATTTTATTATTCTAGTTTTATTTCCTAGGAAATCAATGCATCAACTAAATATAATAACACTATAGTTCCCAGGAAGTATAATAACACTATACTTGTAATATATAGTTTGAAGTATCATATAAGTGTGAGATGATTATACAAAAGACCTCTTGCATTATAAGTATATGTAAGAAGTGGTAAAATTCAAGGAGAAAAACACCTCAGTACATACTATAAGTGTTATTCATGGATAGCTTCTGAGTTGCAAGTTGATTACACACTCACTTTTATTCAGTAGAATGTATGAAGGGTCATTCAGCAAAATTAGTTGTTTTGCTAGCAGTTGATTATTTTAATAGCGTGAAGCTGGTTTTTCATGACACTCGTTTTTTTATTTATTCATTGTTATGTATAAAATGAAGATGACTTCATTTATATATCTTCAAGGGTTCGTAACAGGAGGACACCCCTTGCTGCTCCTGTTGTAACGGCTACAAGATGGGTCTCTGTTTTTGGGAGGGATTCCTTTTGAAGGCAAACAATATCTCTTCCCAGGGCCGCATTCAAATGGTGCTTTTTTGGGATCACCTACTGGCCTTGTTATTCCTGCATCCGATATTAATTCATATTTGGTAGATACATCAGAAATTATTCCAAAAAATATTTTAGGAGTAAGGTGTAAGAGACCTTATAAGAAATTATATTTTGAATTTGCTCAGTGAGATGAAAAATTTATTGAAAGAAGACGCTAGCCAGGTAGCTGGTTCTTACCTTTCTCAGCAGCAGCTAATTCTCTAGCTGAAGTGAGACAAGGGGAAAAGGAAATGGTAGCCAAGAGAATGCATATTAGGAGAAAAGCCTTCTTCATGTTGGAGATGATTCTATATTTTTGTTTGCAAATTGCAATTATGTGTTTCTTCAAGCACTCTTATTTATAGTATTGAAGAACTCAATCAACATTTCTTGTTGAGCCATATCTTGACTCCAAGTCAATTGGAAAAATAAAAAAAAAGGAAAGAAAGAGGTATTAGTTTTCCATTGAAGTGGACCCTTAACCCTTTAAAATCATGTACCCACTAACAGATTCTGCAGCTAAAGAAGGAAAAGGAAAGGAAAATGGTAGCCAAGAGAATGCAAATTAGGAGAAAGGCCTTCAAGTTGGAGATGGTCCTATATTTTTATTTACAGTAACAAATCAGCAAGCCAAATTTGAATGGCAATAGCACAATTATTTGCACTAAATGTTAAAACATATATAAAGCCAAAGACTTACTACTTGACTGAATCAACAATAAAATAATATATCCATTTTCTAGATTTTTCCAAGCAATTGCATGGCTGCTATAATAAATTAATATTTATAACAAATATCCACAGAGAGTTTTCTTTTAATTATTTGGTCATTATATTATGATCGAAATTATAAATTTTATAAATCTTTGTACTTATTAATCATTAATTATTAATTTGTACTTATGATCGGAAAATTCAAGCATGAATCTATCATCAGATCGTATATACATTAATCACTAAATTATGTATTGATTTATATTATTAGTTATTAATGAGTATGTTAAATAACTTAGTACTAATTTTTAAAAAATATTTTGGGAAGTACAAAAAATAATAAAGAACTCAATCAATTATACTTGTTCCAATGTGGAAAAAAAAATAGTAGTAATAATAATTTTCAATTGAAGTAGACTGCCTTTTTCAAATTAAATTATCTAAATACATCAATCGGATAGCGTCTAGTTGATGTTCTTATCTATACGAATAGTGAAATGCCTTGAATTTAAATCCTATGCACTATAATTGTTTTCACCTTTCCTTGTTGTGTTTTCAAAATTTGATATTTTATTGTATCATGGTAAAGGGTTTGAAAAATTATATTATTTTTTTCATATCAGAAAAAGAATTTTTTCATCAATTCGTCGTATTTTGATTAGTCTCCCTACAAGGTCTTGATTTCGAGTTCCTTCCACCATAAAAATTATTATCAAATTTAGTAAAAATTATTCAAAGGGGAGAGTCATCCTAATGTGTAGCTCACAATGTTATTCTGATGAATCGGATATTTTTTAGGCACTAGTTATAATAGTCCAAATTGTAATTTTAGGATTGGATATTCAAAACCTTTTAATATACAATTTGAAGTATATACAATTTTAAAGATTCTTTTAATTTTTTTCTTTCCACCTTTGATTTATTAAAAATTAAAAACAAATATTAACTTTTCTTTTGAGTATTATTATTTCGTTCAAGGTTTAAGAATGATTTTGCAAATAAAAAACAATTTGATTTTTCAATTTCAACCATTAATTCTCATCTCAATTTGAATTATCCAATCAATTTAAAATATGATTATACTATCAGAAAGTTTAATAATATAAACGGTTAATCAAATGATAACAAATTATATATGTGAAGGTAAAATTATAAATACGTGAGCGACATGCAACACAAGGTAAATAAATAAAACTTCATATAAGAAGAGGCAAAATTCTAAGATAACACCTTATTACACATACAAGGCTTGCCATATAGTTGGCAATTGACTAAAATAACACTGGGGCTACACATTAGGGGTAGTGCTCCTTTAGACTCATCAAATTAATAAAAAACACTTGTGATAACACTGCAGGTATATAATAGGGGTAGCCCTCCCCTGAATACATCAAATTAGAAAAAATATTTATTGTCACAAAGACTTAAACTCGAAACTTCTCACTCTTTACATGAGTGAGATAAGCAACCGGACCACACTTAATCGACGGTAACACTTTTATTTATTTATTCATTATTATATACAAAATGAAGATGACTTCAGTACACATATTTTCAAGGGTTCGTAGTATCAGTGTCGCAACCCTTCTTTCTGTAAGGGCCACAAGGTGGGTCCCTTTTCTTGGGAGGGAAATTTTTTCTGGGAGGGATTGGAGGCAGACAATATTTCTTGCCACGGCTGCATCCAAATGGTAAGTTTTTGGGAATACCTACGATCGGCGGCCTTATTCTTATTCCTGCATCTGATGGTAATTCATATTGGTAGATACATCAGAAATTATTAAAAAAATGCCATTAAAAAGCATTTTAGAAGTGTAAGAGAGAAAATTTTATATTTGAATTTGTTTAGCAAGATGAAAAATTTATTGAAAGAAAGCACTGGCTAGATAGCTAGTTCTTACCTTTCTCAATAGCAGCTAATTCCCTAGCTGAAGTGAGAGAAGGGTAATAGGAAATGGTAGCCAAAAGAATGCAAATCAGGAGAAAGGCCTTCTTCATGTTGGAGACGATTCTGTATTTTTGTTCGCAATTGTGTGTTTCTTCGAGTACTCTTATTTATAGTAATGAATCAGCAAGCCAAATTTGAATTTTCATAACATAATTATTTGCAACTATATGTTAAAAAATGTGTAAAGCCAAATGCTTAATCATTTACAACCATAGATAGATTTTTCCAAGCAATTGCATAGCAGTTATAATAAATTAATAAATTACTCCATCTATCTCCAAATATTGAATAAAATAAACCCGATTAATCTAGATTCAGGTTCTATAGAGATCCATTATGGAGGCGACTCTCATAATCCACTGGAGTTAGAATCTTAAACGTTATTTAAGAGATTCAGCGTCTTATCCCACTGGACCAACTAGTACTTATTATTAATAGAGTAAATTTCATTTTCATTTTCAAGATTTTATCCCAGAGTTTATTGGATAAAATAAACCATGTGGTATCCAACACAGCCGATTAATTTAGATTTAGGTTCTATAAAAATCTGTTATGAAGACAACTCTTTCAATTCAGTTTACACTAAAGTTAGAATCCTAAACGTTACTTAAGAGATCCGACGTCTCATTCCACTGAACTAATTGGTACTTGTTATTATTGATAGAGTAAATGTGATTTTCAAGATTTGATCTCTCTCTTACTAAAAAGTGAAAGGTGACCAAAGTTGACTCAATCAATTGAACCATTTATTGAGAAAATTATAGGCTTAATGCACTAAATCAACCTCAACTTTAACTTTGAATGTGGTTATAATTTCACCTCTTATTGATTTTTGTGTCAATTTTACTTTAATTTTGACATTTTGATGTGATAACAAGTTAAGTCAAAATTAAGTTAAATTAAATTTTGACTTTGTAATAAAAAAATAAGTTAAATGAAATTGATCAAAATAAAACTCGAAATAAAAAATATTTCTTCCATTTTATAATTTTTAACATATTTACCCATTCTGTTAATCCAAAATGATATTTTTTTGTTTATTAAAAACCAAGTAGAGAGTAATAATATGATAGATTACACGATAATAAATAAAAATGATATTTATCATGTAAAAAAAATAATATTAAAAATATATTATTTTATCCTTATTTATATATGTTTTTTTTTCTTAATAAATATATTAGTCAAACTCTTAAATTATATTTAACTAAATCTTAATATAATAAAATTAGAGAATTACAAAAAATTTTAAATCGTTTACTAAATACAAAACGAAAGAGAACTTAATGACCTGTGTAGTTGTAAGTTCAATATATCAAACCATCAAGTTGAAAATTTTACTATAAAACAAAGTAAAACTATAAAGCTATTAAAATTTCCAATCCAAATCCATATTTATTCATTATCATTTCTAAATTTAAGTCCTCCGTTACTTTCATTTTCTAATATAATTATAATTTCACGCTTTTTTTTCTCTTTATATATTGATTTTTTCATTAATTTTTTTAGATAAGAGAATCGTAAGATATAATAATGAACATGAATCGTAAGATTTACGATCAATACCGATTTACCCATAAAATTTGAATTGTTTAGCATGAAAATTGAATCGAATCATAAGATTCCGATAACACTGATATATTAAACTGTGAAAATACAAAGTAGCTAGCTAGTTAGCTAGTTCTTATCCATCTGAGCAAGCTAATTCCCAAGCTGCAGTGAAAAAAGGGGAAAAGAAAATAGTAGCCAAGAGTATGCATATTAGCAGAAAGGCCTTCGTGCTGGAGATGATTCTATATTTTCGCTTATCTATATAAATATTAAATAACATTTATTGGATGCATATCATATGTGTATTTTCAAATTTCATACATAATATAAAAAAGTTAAAAGTATTTTTTTTTAAAAAAAATCCTAATTCATATGATATTATTTGAAGAAAAAGGATTTAAATTGCAACCAATATCTTTGGATAGGATGTCTAAGCTCGGATGAAACTAACTTCAATGTCACGTACTATTGACTAACCTTCAAAATCCTTTTCAGTCATTCATGAAACATATTATGGTCCACAGTCATTTAGACATTCGGTTTCAATTTCTTCAGTATTCTACCCTATTTATTTGACACACCAATATATTTAGCTACACAGACACTCCGTTTCAGAGGTTTACCAATATCCCACCACCAAAACATTCTATTTCAGAAATTCTTCAAGCTCAACCATCAGACATAGCTAGAAAAGAAAGGAACTTTCATTATTGAAAAGGGAATCAATATAATAAGAAATCAAATTAATAATCCATATACTTAAATATATATGGATAGACTAATTTTATTGCTAAATTTTTTATATATAATCAAAGTACAAACAACACATGAGTACTGAGAAAGTGCAATTAAAGTTCTCAAGACAGTGTCATCGAGAACATTTATTCACCCGTACAGAAAATCCATTTTCAAGAACTACTTATTTCATGAGCATGGGACTTGTATGGATAACAAGGTTTCTACACCGGTGGCTTCTTCTTCTTGGGTGGTGGCTTTTTCTTCCGTGGATAAGGTTTGTATGGATAGTGCCCTTTCTTTGGTCGAGGCTTGTACCCATCTGGGTTTCCGTTGATTATGCCGATTGTGCCATCACTACTGCCTTCATCTAAGACATTCACATGTATATAAATAACACACGTTAAATTTATTTTTCTGTCAACTTAAAAATAAAGGATAAATAATTACGCAAATGGAAATTATATTACTATTATCTGTAAGAAAAGTGTGTGTTTGTGAATAATGACCTGCAGTTGTCTGTGCTAATTCTCGAGCTGTGGTTAAAGAGGAAGAGAAGAGAAAGACTGCAAAGAGAATGCATATAATTTTGACAAAGGACTTCATTTTGAGAGATGATTGAAATCGTTTGCCACTTTTGCAATTTCCTCTTCTCTACTCACTCTTATTTATAGTAATAAATAATACAGTCACTTCAATTTTAGAAAAAATAAAAATAATTAACTACACTATCCTTTAAATAATACTCTATTATTAAAAAAAAATAAAATTTGATGAAAATATGTAACATCGAAATAAAATAATTAATATTATTTTAATTTTCTAAAAATGTAGCGTTAAAATGAACGAAATATTGTTAGACTTAATGGCAGAAGGGCCTACCATTTCATAAATGCATGATCAATTTGTCTCAACTCCTTAATTCTTTTTTATTATTGTCATTTTTTTTAAAGAAATTGCCAATTATATGTATTTATTTCTTTATTTTTCACCACATATTCTTATATGTTGTCATTTTTGTATTTTTTTTATTTTACTTTCAGATTAAAATAGTATAAAAAAATGTTGCCTTTTCTTTTTTTGAAGAAAATTTATTTATACAGACACTTTAACCAATAAAAATAAAATTTTTTACATTAACGAGGGCAAAATTCAAATACCATCTATATAATCATTTCCTTACACTAAATTTTTTTTTATTTCGGTTAAATTTTAATATATATATAGATAGGTGGACCGATGAGATTGTAATCGAAAGTAATAATAGCAGCAATAATGGCAGCCATGCCATGCCAATTTTCAGAAGTCGTCAAATTTGAAATGTAAGTGCGATAATTTTTTCCACGAAATGAAGATGACAATAATAATAAATTAAATGATAAAAAGATTTATTGTTAGAAGATACCCTAAACGACATAATCCCAAAACTATTGCATCACTGAATTTCCACTCAAACAAGAAAAAGCATCACTAAATTATTTGATTTCGTTATCACATTATGGCACGTGTTATATATTTCCTTATGTATATGTATGTTTATAGGGGGGTCAAAATGGTCATAAAGAACATGATTTGCCTAATACAAAAATTAAGCGGCTTGGACTGAGTCTAAATAAATTCGTGTCACAAACGATTGACATATATATACTACGATAAATAGGTCTATCAAATATTTACCGGCATAATTCGTCTAACTCATTTGATTAAAATTAAAATGATAATTTTATTATGATGTATATACGAAGTGTTGGATTTTTTTAGCAGTGTAAAATCTATTTAATTAACTAGTAGTTTGATTTTTTTTATTTATATACGACTCATTTAATTAAATGAATTACATATCACATATTATCAATAATGGAGCAAGAAATTCTAATTCTGTCCTTCTTGAGAGGATCAAAAATAGGAGAAAAGAAAATAGGTTAAAAATGCATTTGGTTTGTAATATTGACTTGGTACATCAAGAGGATAAGATATAGTTTGATTGTAATGCCTATTAAATACATTTTTCACCCATTTTCCGTCCTCTCAACATACTTGTCGGTGGGAAAGCCAGCTAACATTAGCACGTCTAACGGTCAAAAGATCAAAAGTTAGTTATAATTACGGTTATTTGCTAGGTATAGGAATCCAACACAGAAGCTCTTGGTCTGCGCTGTCGACTGGTAGGTAAAAAATCAAAATTTTAATACTTTAAAAAAATATTAATAATCTGGTGAAATTAACATATTATTAAGATTATTTCAAATATGCAAATAACAGAAAAATAAAGATTTTTCTTTAAAAATTTCTAAATTATATATGTTTCTTGTATGTCCAATTGTCCATGATAAATTTCTAAGTGAAAATCTTTTATATAAAAAACTTTTAATTTATTTTAGAAATTTTATGTGTGTGTGAAATCATCGTTCCAGTTACATAAAGATTTAATTTTATTTTGAAAAATATATAAATATAAATTTATCCATATCCTATAACACCCTTAATTTTTATTTTGACTCATCGACCAGTTTAACTTATAAAATTATATTGATTAATCACTTATTTATTAGATAAAAATATGAAAATTGTTTTAAAGACTGTACATATCAAAATTATATTTTGCATATAAAAGTCAAAAATCTTAAATGGATTTTGGAAACGTAGCAACATCAAGTCATCAACTGCTCCAACAAATAATTGCACTTTTCTTATCCATTTCTTGACTTTGCTACTACCTTTGAAAAGTCCTTTGAGACAGCAAATTTTGCCACTTCAACTTTGTCTGTGCAGAGAATTTATTAGTTTTTGGTTGTCTCTCAAAAGGCACATCCTTCTTCTTCTTCTTCTTTTTTTTTTTCTATTAGTTAAAATGAGAGACTTACTATTGTAATCAACATCAATTTTATTATAATATATAAATTTGAAACTAAAATAAATATATATATAAATTATATTTAGTAGATATTTTCTTACCGACACTTACAAGTTTATTTTGTATTTTATTATTATTACAAAAGCGAAAGGATAAACCCTATAAGGACATGACTTACAATAAGTTACTCCATAAATATCATGAAGTAACCGATTTTTTAAACCTCAGGTAACATAAGTTATCCCTTAAAGCATGCGTACATTCTAAAGAAATCCCATATTAGACTTGGCTTAGGTTCAAAGATATTCTGTAAATAATTTATTGAGAAGTAGATATATTTTGCGCGAGCGCGCGCACATACATAGATAGATGATTAATTGCATTGGGGGAGAGGCTTAGTGCAAGGCTTTTCAACGTGCGGGGGCTTCAAGGGGAAGCAATATTTGCCACTGCATTCAATTGGCTTGCCTTTGGGTTTTGGAACTGGAAGAGTAACACTGCCTTCTCCTGCCAAAAAAACCACATCCATACATACATGTTAGCATAAGTTATGTGATGTTGAAAAATATTATTACAGTCACAAAATCAAAACTCACCATTCTTTGTTAATTCTCTTGCTGTGGTGAGAAAGGGAGAGAAGAAAGCAGTTGCCAAGATAATGCATATTATGATAAAAGCCTTCATTTTTTAGGTATGGCTTAAACCTTGTTTGCCCTTTGATTTCTAGTTTATTGCGTTATTTATAGCTGCATAAACAGCAATTATTCTTAATTTTCTTGATTAGCATTCATTAAAAAACAAAAAAAAAAAAAAGAAAGTTCTTGATAAGCATAAGAAAATTTAGCGTCTGTCCAAAGATTAGTTGCTGACTAATCACTTTCAAGTTTGAACGAACAGAAAGCCGAATGACAAAAAAGCTACGTGTCTTATATCACCATCAAGAATAGCGAATTACCTCTTGAGGAATTAATTTTTATTTTGTTAGATTTTTTTTTGGGTAAATGCTATGGACTTTTATTATGAGTTCCAATAATACTCTCCGTCCCAAGAAATAGTCATACTTTTTATTTTCACATATTAAAAAATATGATTAAAAGATAATTTTATTCATATAATTTTTTAATTATATCTTAAATTATATGAATAATTATTTTATTTGAATAATAAATAAGAATATAATCGACAGTTTCAAAATTAACCATAATAAAAAAAAAAGAAAATGGTTATATTTTGGGACCAACAAAAAGAAAAGATGGTCTAGAACGGAGAAAGTACATTTATTTATTTTTTAGTGTTCTCTTAATAAAATTTTTAGTTTGATTTATTGAAAAAAATAAATTAACTATAATTTAATTGCCATGTAAAATGTTATGATCAATGTAAATGAAATTTACATTCAAAAATTTCATTGGAGTATCATTATTTCAA
This sequence comes from Jatropha multifida, assembly GCA_948099535.1. Taxonomy (NCBI): domain Eukaryota; kingdom Viridiplantae; phylum Streptophyta; class Magnoliopsida; order Malpighiales; family Euphorbiaceae; genus Jatropha; species Jatropha multifida. Next base: position 35,803 of record CANUEX010092981.1, on the reverse strand, counting down.
AGTTCAAACAAATTATATTTTATACATATATAATTTAAATTGAATTATTGGTAATTTTAACCTTAAAACTATAAAAAGAACAGATAGTTTTTTAAAAAACAAAATCCATCTGATTGAGAAATAGATTGTGATCATGTATTTGTTTGCCCGGCTCATTTAGCATTGAGTTTATAGTTAAAATATTTAAATTCAATTCAGTTTTAATTAAATCGAGTAATGAGTTGAAACGAGTTCGAAACATTCGATTCGGGTGATTTATGAGGGTATTAAGTATCTAAATATTACATATCAAATATTTTATTTTATATATAGCGGTGAAATAATAATTTATTAATCTGAACTCAAACTCGAACTCTTAACTCATTTGGTTTATATTTGATCGGTACTAGAATGAGGGTTTCAAGTATCTGTTCTAGAAAATTAAAACTCTGGTTCAGGCAAACACGTAAGTTTTTATTGAAAAAAGAAGACCTACAGTACTGAACACTTCATTCTACAACATCTACAAGTGTAGTCCCTATAAAGAATGGCACATAAAAAACAACTATATGTGTCAAACATTTAACTGCTAAAAAGGGCTAACATGACCAGCCAACCTTAATAACACCTCCGGCACCAGGCGTCTTCTGGGAGGTGGATTAGCATCCTTGGCAAGCGCTTCCCTATCACCGGCATGTATTACTGCAACCAGATGATCGAACAGGTCATCTTTGCCGCCTCTCAAAGGATCCTGTATCAACAACTGCGTAATTAGGAATGGATGGCTCGGTTTTTACATGCAGTAGAAAAGAGTTTTGATGACCAATTTCAAAGTAGTAAAAGATAACGCACTTGCAGAAACAAGTCTGTATGAGTTTTTCCCTCGTACAAAATTAGATCAGCCCGAGCTCCTAACCTTTTAAGTGTATCTGCAAAAGTTTTACTGCAAAATAACAAGTCTGTTAACTTCAGGAGAAAATCATGCAAAGAGAGGTGTTAGAGAACATTTAATTAAAGCGTTTCACAAAATGAGCTTTAAGCCCACAAAAACCATATTGTAAAAATAAATTATTCATTAGCCAAAAATAAATCTCTTTCAAGACGGATTGGTGTGCATATTATATACATTATATCAAAAAAATCATAATGTAAAAAAACCATCATCCTACGAATGATAATCATACATTATATCAACTTTTATGTACTTCAGCCATGAATCCTTCATATATCATCATTTGGAACAAGGATATGGCATTCATGTTGAAAACAAGGAAATCGAATGCTGACCTGGAAGTTGATGGTATAGAACAATCTGCAGTTCCATGAAAAAGGATGATTGGAGGCAGGAGTGGAACAGCATGTCTAATGCTTGGGTCCTTTATTCTAACTTCAGGAGAAAATTTGTGCAAGGATTCTTCCCCTTCCATTATGCTGTTGCCATGTCCGGAAAGCTTATATTAGGCAGCGAACAGTATGAATGAAATTAACATAATACAATAAGTATATAAATATTAGCAAGCTGCAAGATATTCTCCAGAGTGTACCTCAAGAAAAGAGAGCGGTAAAGGCCCCGATTATTGAAGTGATCAACTAACTTCAATAAATTGTACCTGTGAATAGAGTTTAAAAGGGAAGCACATGAATTATAAAGTACATTGCAATCATCAATTGGTGGATCAAAAAGTTCGCAAAAAACAAATCAATGTCAACTGCCAGTACTCTCACATGACAAAACCTGCTAACTTATCTCGATAACGTGATTTGCTTCTTTTTTAGAGTGATGAAAAGCCAACATCTAGAAAGCCACTCTAGACCTTATCAGTGGACTACTAATAAGGATATGGTCCATCAAATTTGAAATACGGAACATCATAGACTATGTTCCTGGCATAATGAACTAATGCAGTGGCCTTCATATTCTTGTGTCCACAAAAAGGGTGTTAAAAGAAACAAAATTATGACGCTAGAAATGAATTAACGCACATGAGAACAGGTAGACGTCCTTCACTAGATCTGAGGATGTTCCAAAACTATTTGAACATTGAACAGGTAGATCCGATAAAAATATTAATTTATCAAAAATCAGAAAGATGCTTGTTGCTTCTCTATATCCAAAATACAAAAATTTCTATACTGCAAAGGAAATGGAAATTTCTGAATCAATAGATCTGAAAAGGTATTAACTACAAATTTTACAATTTGGAATAGCATAAACGAGGTCTCTTCTGCTTTTTGGGGGAGAGAGAGAGAGAGAGGAGGGGGGAGAAGATGGTAACTTACCCTCCAGATAAACCAAAATATGCTTTTATCTGGGAAACACTCCAGGAGATACTCTCTTCTCCCTTGGCTTCTCTGATTGCTTGCTCCACAAGAGCACAAGCAGAAATATGTGCACCGGCTGACTGTCCCATAAGGTATATCCTACACAATAAGCATGAAGGAACTAAACATAGAGTTTTAAGTAAACGGACCATGGAAAAATCAGAAAAAATAAAATTTTATTACCTGTTAGGGTCACCTCCATATTCTGAGATGTTGTTGCAGATAAATGAAATCCCCTGACAAGCATCTGTTACCATATCACTGATGGTTCCTTGAGGGAAATTTCTGCATGAACATGTCCATCAAATATAATTTACATGGGTGGAGATAAAACAAAAATAAGGAAGCAAGATAACATGGAAAGTATGCCAAGTTCTTGAAAAAGCTTAACATGGAAGAAGTGGACTTCAGCCACACAAATTTGTATTCAGATGGGCTGAAATTGAGCTGAGATCATCATACACTAAACTGACAAAGTAAATTACTGCCTATTAGGGATAATGTTTAATGCATATTCTATAGATCTTGGAATGCCACTAGCAGATACAAGAATCAAAGAATCATGTTTTCAGCAGCTCAAATGTTTCTCCTAATACAATGTTATGGCTTTTTCATTTAGAGAGTCAGGCATACTTATTCTCTCTCACTGTCAACATTATTGACTTGCATACAATTGGTATTTGTGTCATTCATCGAATGCAGCAACCTATGATCAAAAGGATCTTCACCCTTCCATTAACTATTGTCTTCAGGAGGTTAGCAAGAAGAAAAGGGAGAGGGGAAGGAATTAAAAAGTAAAAATAGAGAGTATTGAAATTGGAGACATGTTTCTTCAGTGGATGCAGGGTTATCAGTATGAAATGCTCCCTTCAAGTACTCTTCTATCCCACTCATTAGCATATATGGGTAAAATGAAGACCATGAACCGCAAAATGATACTTGCTTAAACTGAAACCACTTACCGGTAATCAATACATGCGACTATGATGTCTCTTTCTGCCAACTGTTTTCCTAGAAGAGAACCCCATGCTTTATACCTAGATCAGTATGAAACTATAGAGACTCAATGTCAAAGAAAAAATAGATGACTTCACATCAAGCAAAGAAACATATACCCTTATCTGCACTTCTACAGTATCTCATTCAATATATGTAAAGTCAAAAGGCAAGGGAAAAGTGATTATTACTACAAACCCTTGCATTAACAAAGTCCAATGAAGCAGCTCCTTTAAAACCCATCTCAAGAGCTCTGAAATTGATTTTAGTTCAATATCCATGATATGTATTGTTTCCATTTAGTTGTCCCGTAAGCTGTGGTTTATATTCCAGAATAACTCATTAAACATAATTTTCAGTTGCATTTGGTAACAACACAAATGACAATACTTGTTCCCCGTCAATGTGGAAACACAGGTAGCAAGCCCAAGTGGACATCGAAACCATATCTCTAAAAAAGGTATATGTAGTTAACATTTAGCAATGTTAGTATAATGATGTCTTCCAATATCATCACAACAGAAGCCACAAAAACATATCATATCCTCGTGCTCAGATCCTTGTACACACATTATATTCAATGGAAGGAAATAATTTCACAAACGGCAAACTAATGGTACTGTGAAGGAAAAAGTAGCAACTATTCAAATAACTCACCCAATAATCCAGGCACCACCAGTTACAAAAGCAACGACCGGTTTTGGCCCATCTATATTGTCTGGTAAATATAGATCCAACCTATAAAATCATCATTGCACCAGTAAAATACAGCTTTTAGTTGAAACGTTGAGTGCAAGAAGGTCCATATATGATAGAAGAAACATAAACGAGGACCTAACAAATTCACTCACCTGTTTCTGGGTTGATCTCCATAAATAATACTACGCCGCACCTGGCTTGAGAAGAAATAGTAATATGCAACTGCAGAGATAATAAAGTAAATTACTTTTCAGAAATCTGAGAATTGAATGATGAATCCCAGAATCACAGTTTCTCCTAATGCGTATTCAGGAACAATACATTTCCAAATCTTTTCCCATTATAGGCATGATAGCCAAGTTAATCTTGTTTTATATACCAATTTATTTGCGACAGAATGAAAACAATGGAACAAGAACTTTTCGTCTGATCCAAAACATTTGACATTAATAATATATTAGTGGGCATGAAGATTCGACTAGAACACTAGATAGCTTCCAGACAAGTCCTTTGCAAGAAATTTTCTTCAGGGGTGGTTCCATTTGGCTTCAGCAATAAGGTAGACTAAATGATTTGGTCTTTGAAATTCTCTTAAGATATATGGAATAACTAAGTGGGAGGCAGAAAGGATTTGGAGATTTATTCTTTGGCTTCTACTATCAAAAGTTTTATAACTGGCTAAATTAGATTTTTTATTTTAAGGCTTTTCATGAAAGAAGTGTTAATAGATACTGAAAATCAGATCTAGATCGATAAATATGTGGTCAAGGCATGACTTGTGCAATGAATACAAGAAATCTCCTGGCAAACTTTAATAATGAGATATAACCACAAAAATTTCAGACAACCATGGTATAGTGACGTAATTATAGTAACAAACTCATCATGATAAATTTAAGCAACCAAAGCGGACCTTGAAGAAACCCAGGCATAAGTAAAAGCGCATAGAATGCAAGGGCAGCTAGTCTTGTGATCCACCGATAACCTACCCTGAATGAAAATAACTGGTTAAAAGATGACATGTTTCAAATAATATTCCTACAACTAAAGTTCCATCCAAGAGATACAGCATAATAGAAACAATGCAGGGACTTTTTCCATGCCTCTTAAAGTACTAACACTTTTTAACCAAAGAAAACTGCCACAGTATTGATACCAAATATAGGCAAAAGGAAAAAAAAAAAAAAAAAGAAAAAGAGTAAATCAGCAGACCTCCATACCTCTATATAGTCTTGGACAGAATTATTTATTCTGATGTTTAACCAGAGTTATTATCTCTCAATACAATCCCACCAAATCCTTGTTCACATTTCACAAGATTAGCTAATAAGAAATCACTATCCACTTCTGCTGATTGCACAGGACCTCAACATTGCACCAACTAAATGACAAGCAGTCAGGACCACTACTACATCATGGCACCAGCCACAACATATTATAAATAATTTGAAATTTTGAACATCTATTTGAACGGTGTCAATAAAAATAAGTCATATTGTTGTTGAATTTTACAATTGAATATTTTTCAATCAAGTCTAAAACCACAAAGCTTCCACTTCTTCAGTTTTTAGGAAACTGAAAGGGAATCAAATAAGAAAAAAAAAAAAAAGAAATTTACATTGCACAAGTATTTGATTAAATTCCATTTATATGCAAAAGAAGGAGAGAACAGAAAATAATAAAACTCCTGCGTTTGTTTTGAATCATCATTCCCTCTGTTTTCTCTTGAAACAATCAGACTCCAAAATTTTAATACCTAAATAATCTGAAGCTGTGAACTCGAAAACTAATACAGTATATACTTATCAGGCATTGACTGACATATACTCAAAGATTAAATGATACCCGAGATATCTAAGAAGCGTGAAGGTGAGGCGAGTGAGCAGGTAAGTTTCGCTTGCGGCATGCCCGATATCTCGTCCCAAAGACTGCTGCCTCCGAGGCTGCTTATCTGGCTTCCTGGTGGCAGAGGCCCGGCGGCGCGGTTGTTGTTTATTAGTTCCGCCACCAGCACCATTGCTGTAAATCAAATCCCAAGAAAGCAACGGAGCACTAGTCGTCTTATCCTCATCAGCACCACCAGCATATGATGATGGTGGTGGTGGTGGTGGTTTTGACGGGGACGGAAATGAATTGTGGAGATCTGCTGATGAATGAGTCGCCGGCAGTGATGATGTCATCTTCCGCCGGCGAATAGATTGCGGTTTGGAATGAAATGGGAATCTTTTGTGCTCTGGTTTCGATTTTGATTTTTGAATTTGTAACTGGAGGAGGCAGAAAGAACCTTTTTCCGTTGATTCTTATACTTCCTCTGTTAAGTATTTGACAGTATTCTTTTTGTTATTATTGCCGTACCAACGGTATAAAGTAATTATTATTTATCTAAAAGTTAGATATAGATAACTAAAAATTTGAGAATTTAGTTAAAAAAATGTGGGTAAAAAATACGGGCTGATCTCGGTTTGGATCCAGTTCAAACCGAATCAGAAAAGTCAAATTAAATGCATTTACACGTGGAATTTTCTGCTGTGGACAATTCTCGATACTCACGGAATGACGTCCGCTAGACCGTCGGCCATGTGGAGTTGGGGACCTACATTCCTGGTGGGCTACACATAATCTCTGGTGGTAGAGGTCAATAATGATGTGGCATTGCTGTCCGCTTTGTTAAGCGACAAAAGATTCCCAGACATGCATTGCACGATTCCGCGTCCCCGCTATTATTAATTTTATTATTAATCTCGCAATATATCGTGTTTTTTTTTAAAAAAAGATAGAAACTTTATTCAACCAAACGAGACAGAAATAGTTTCAATACAATGGGGACTATATTCCAAATTTGAAACGACATATATGTACCAATTGGCTTAACAAATACAGAGTGCATAACAATAGCACCAAACTCTGATTCTTTTAAAAATCAGCAAGAATTTTTAAGGGTATATAAATTAATTAAAAAAGAATAAATAAATATAACAAGAATAAAATGGTAAAATTACCTTGTAAAGTTGTAATCGTCTTCCTTCCAATACACATAGTTTGGCCCTTAAAATTATTGAAAGACGCAAAATTTTAAATGAATAAAGAAAGTAACACAAGTGACTAACCAAAGAATGAAAATTATGGCAAATGGTACATTTACAAATATCAGTAAACAGGTGTCTGGTTGTGTATAGCATATGAACTAATTATGGCAAGCTACAAAACCTTGAACGACATAGCAAAGTCCCATTAACCTGCACGTGCAAGAAAACTCTGCCTTTTTGTTTCTGTCTCCTATAAAACTCGGTTGGGCCTCTTTTGCTATATATATATATATATATATACTTTTTTTTAAGTTAATATTTGGTTTATTTGCTTGTCTAATCAGATTCTGAATGGCCTGTTAATGATATAATCATAACTTTCAGGAACATAATCTTTTAATTGATTTAAATGGTGATAAGGTGACAAAAAGATTAGACAAAGCCAAATGCTTTACACAGAAATTATCAATCTTATCGTAGAAGCATATAATAAACGATTAAGGGTTGTTTATCCTGTGAGGTTGACACAATTACGCTTTTGCTTTTCAAAGTGATAAAAATACCATTTTGAAAGCAATAAGTACAACTATAATATCGAATGATTATTGTATGTAAACTTTTCAAGTGTAAACTTTCTATTTTGATTTCATTTTTTTTTTCCTTTCTGGAAAATTGAATTTGTTGTTAATGTTCAAGCAATTAAGTTTATTCAGCAATGTGAAGTACGCAGAACCATTTTAACTGCTCAGTATTCATTTGAATATAGCATTATGATTGCTACATTTGTAATTAATATGCAAAATTTTTCTATCATAAAAAAGAAGATTTGCTTGACATCATATATCAAGTTGAAAATCCAACAAAGAATTCCAGTAATTGATACTTAAAGACCACATAAACATAAAGCACTTATTCCACGGTGCACTACTATTTAGTGCACGAAAGGCAAATTAGTGTATACCAAGTCAGAACCAGAACAAAAAAATCTTTAGCCATATAATGCATCTTTAGGACTTATATCAGCGGCACTAAAGGTTTACTATTCCAGAATCAAAATGGCCGTACATATGGAGTCAGTTCTTTTACTTCCAAATGTTAATGGTAACTAAGAAGAGAATAATTTCCATGTTGAATTACTTCTTTTTTGCGCTCGCTGTACTCCACTTTAAGTATCTACCTCAACCACCATCTTTGAGCAGCGGAGATTGGAGTGCTCAAGAATGGGCAGTAACGATGGATGAGCGGATTGACAGTCCTCCCAATCTTGGCCCAAACACTCTGATGATAACCAGCAGAGACAGGGGCATGATACATGAGCTTCAATAGCTGCCAGAAAAGAATTCCATGAGGCAAAAAAGGCTAATTTAATTAGATCATGCAGTGGTTAAAACTGTCAGACCAATAATACACAATCTCATCAATCGACTACATCAATAGAAAAAATTCTAGATCAAAAGAAACCTAAAAGTCACAATAGCAATATCCTTTGATTAGTAGTCTCCAATTTCTTGAATGGAAAAAATTAAGAATACATATTCATACTGTTGCATTCCTATGAGTTCATTTTTATCTTGTTTGGAACTAAATTATTTTCTTGTCATGTGACATACAACTTTATGATTGATTCGGTTCTTTGGTATATACCTTTGAAATGAACCTAACGCAACTAGGTATTTTCTATTTTCTAGAATTGATTTCTCAGCTGAACTACTTGGATAATAGTATAATACACATGTATGAACCTGCTTTAATCTACAGGTGTGGCCATGGGCATGTACATGCATGTGTGCTGTCTTGTTAGCATCATCAAACTACTTTATTCCATCAAGGGGACCCATAGAAACATGATCTCAATAAGTTCCCTTCCTCCCCATTAAGCATGTGTCATTGCATGCCTAATACATGTCAAAATGTGTTGGCTATTTCTGAAAAAGGTGAAGCCACAGATAAGGGAAAGTAAAAAAGAGAGCCAAAAATGTCGGAAAATAAAAAAGAGAGCCACAAATGTCGGATGATAGAAAAGAGAGCCAAAAAATTCTCCTAGAGACATCCAATATTAGCTATTGGAGGAAGCTCTTAAATTTCTTCTTGCATAATTAGGGGACCTTTTTCATTATTGGAACCCCCTAACCCCTAGGTTGCAACACAGCAACTTACCTACTATACTAAAGTTCACCCTCAAACAAAAGCCCTAAAAAAAAGAAGCGAAAAACAAAAAGGGAAAACAAAAATGAAACTCAGATGTACTTTACCTGCCAGTACATGAAAGTTTGTATTATGTTGCGCTGCCACCTGCACATATACATGAAAACTTAAGAAATGTTCCAAGGTAAAAAGTTCCTAATAGGGGAAAAAAAGTTGAAAAGACTCGGGCTAACTGACGAGAATAAAGAGATTATTAAGAGGAAGCCAAGTCCAATTTCAGCATGTGAGGAAAGAATGCTAAGCGTAGTTGCGTTTGACTCCACCCACATGCATGGGTCTTCAAGGTACTTCCTGTTCAAAGAGTGAGAAATTGTTCAAGAAAAATAAAAATAATAATAACTTGTGTACAAAGATAATGCTAATAAGAGTTTACAAAGTGGCAGCCATGACAAATGAGAACTGCATTATAAAAGGAAGCAAGCATGCACGGGAACAGTGTTCATTTGGTCAACTTCATTTTGTATATTTAAAGGATTATCAAGTCAGTCTTTTGAAAAACATACAATTTTGGTGAATGGTTTTGCTCGTATTAACAGAGGAGAGGGGATGAGATGTTAAATGGCTTTTCCTTAAGAGACCAACCTACAAAATCTCATACTAAATCAACCAGTAGATATTTTGAAGTTGATGTTTTGCTCATTCCTTTTTGTTGCATTCTTTCATTCTTGCAGTATGTGACCTTTTGCCTGTTGTTCATTCTACATTCAAGGTTCTTGGCTCCATCTGTCTACAGTCTTGAAGACAATTCCATCAGGCATTTTAGCTTTTGACAGGAGAGAAAACCAGATGATTCGGAAAATTGCCCAGGTCATGTCTAATGTGGTTCTTTACATTGGAATATAACACTATGATAATTGATGGCAAGGCATTCCAAGCTAGGTTTTTATGCTGTTACCCTATAAAATCTGAAGTGAATCTTTCACCTTTTAATGTTCCTTCTTTTACTTTGCCTGCTCTATAACTTCTCAAGTACATAGGTGTGCCATGTGGTGTTTAATGAATCAGCTTTTGAATTATTAAAAGAAAAGGCATAATGCAGATTAATGAAAAAAATGCTTGCTTGTTGGTAATAGCAATAAAACAAAAAGGGACTACTGCTACCGGTTTATTGTTGATGTCTTCTCAGAAGGGGAGAAATATGTAGACAACAGACCAAAAAACTATGTTTCATTGGTACCATTAAACAACAAAATTAAGCAGTGACCATATTGAAAAGGAATAAATACAAATGCCACTAAACAACAATGTAGAAGGTACACAGCCAATAAGAGCTCAGAATGATAATCACTCTGCTTTCAACAAAAATTTGCATGTAAAAGCAAAAGATCATCTTCTGCCTAATAAAGATGAGAGAGTTTATTGGTGCCTATTCAATTCATATCCAAAAGTTTCTAAGCAAATTAGGATAGTTTTAACAAAATGTTTCCATTCTAAATTATTGGTTCACCAACGATAAACAAAAGAGTGGCCATGTTTTTCCACTTTCTTCATCATCATCTGCCTAAAAGACTCAAACATAAGTGATTTTAATCCCCAAAACATCGTCTACTATGCATGAAAAAAGTCTGACATTCCACCAAAATGTCACACTAGAATCACGCTAAAGTTCTTGCATCTTTTTCTGAACAAAATTCAATCAACTGTAAATAACTATAAGTGCCTTCCCCACAATACATTACTTGGAAGGCAAAAGTAGTTCCACATTCATGAGTAGATACGAGTCAAATAACTGGGACACAATAACCATGAAAAAACTGTACTAATCACAACTAAAGCTTCCTATTTGCAGCCCACAGACTAGTTACTATGGCAATTGGTCCCATAATTCATGCCAAATTATTACAGAAAAAGACACCAACCTAACATAAACACTGACTATGTCACAATAACCAGTGAAATTAAATTAATATGTTAATATCACCTAGACGTCATGAGAGAAACTTCACCTAATGTGCAGGTTAACTCCAGAAGAGTGCAATGAAATAAATCAACAACTCAAAGCAAGTTATAAATTAGGTTACATAAATACTTTTGAGCTGTGAAATTCAATTTTTTGTCTTCTTTGCATAATTAGTATAGCACTGGGCATTTTTGAGCTAATCTAAATATACAGTCAACAAAATTACGGCATGATAATAAATAGTAACATGGATCCAAAGAGCATTTTCATGTTCAGATGCCTAATAATACCAATTACCAATTGCACATAGTTATATGAATAGCAAAACTAAAAAGAATATTTTCAAGATAGATTGTGAAACTATGGAAAACAGAAAAAGGAAACAACTATAAATGAAAATATCTGAAATTTTAGAACAGCCAGAGCAAAAAATTGGAATTTCAGTTTCATTTGTAGCAAAGATAAATTACAAAAATTCATGTTAACTGGTTAAATAAATAGGCAGTAGTATATTCATTTAACTAAAAATAGGCAACTCTTCTACCTGTATAAGGTGGAACGACTGAAATTGCGCCTTAAGAACTTTGCTACCTGCTCCAAAGCACGGCATAAAACGGGAATCAAAGCAACTGCAAAAAGGTCAGCCTCATGAATATCCTATACCAATTGCAATAACATCAAAAGCCAATAAAATTCTGTCACAAGGTAATGCTCACATTTGAGGCAAAGATGTGAAGTCACAAAAGTGAGACAGTAGATGAGGTAAATAAAATCTTTTGTTGCAACTATTGACTGGAAGTAGGCTTGTATGGCCTGCAAATTCAATGCCCTTGGTCTCTGTAAAAAATGTGAAGCCAGTTAGAGAAGAAGAATTCCAGCACAGTGAAGAAAATAATAAAAACCATAGGAATTTTGGTTACCCCATATAGCGTGTATAAGGAATACAGAGAAGAACATGCAGTGCCCATAAAAGACAATCGATATGCCCTATTAGAAAGATTCCTGGGTACAAGAGGGAAAATTGCAAGCACGGCTACAACAAACACCTGCAGCAGAATAATTAACAAAACATATATTGGATGCAACAGTGATATAAAAAACAGAGCGAAACTACAAGGAGTTGTGACAATTTTCAAACAATCTATACTGCCACTAAAGGCAGAGTTATGAATGGGTAAGTTAACAGTTTGACATTTCTTAAGACTATGCTTTGTCTGCATCACTTCTGAATACTCTGTTCATAAAAGGAAAGAGAAAGTGCCAAAAGAAGTAAGAGTGCTTAATCATTTAGGTGTGAAATTCAAATAATTACAGGTCTTAGAACAAAGTACATATGGTATTTATAACTGAAATTTCTACTTCCGTGCATTAATGCAAATTTAGGCATTTAGCAATGAACATGAGTAGAATAGAATGGAAGTAATAGATTCATATATTCAAGCCAGACTAATTTGGGATAAGACTTAGTCATTGTTGCTGTTATTGTTCATAATTGACATTTCATTGAATATATATTAGACATTAGTACTTCTGAGACACATATCTCATGACTAAGTGTGGTATAAAGAAATATCACCATTGATTAACGCACACTAACATTTATATAAACATTTTGCACAAGCATGTACATAAGCAGGCATAAGAAGGGGAAAAAGAAAACAAAGAAAAAATTGTTATACCCAAGCATTAACAGAAAATTGTATAGTTTGTCTATCCCAACGGACAGAAGTGGGAATAGCATTTGGACCAGCAGTGGCTGATGTGCCAGAGGCTCTAGCAGTTGACCCTATAATAAGAATTTTGGCTCCATTAAGTACAGAAGTAAGTTCTCAACCATTCAATAACAAATGAACTTCACTTTTCCAAAGAAAGGTACAAACAAAATCATGTCAACTTCTTTATTTTTGATTTAAATATGGACCTAGTATCCTCAACCTGTGTTCCGTGGTCGGGTTTGGTCATTTGGAGTCCCTGATGAAGTTGAAGAGGATGAAGATGGTTTCGTTGATTGAGATGAACCAGATGAAGTCATTGCCTCCACAACGAAATCAGGATCCTGCCAATCAAACATATCCAAGAGTTATCAACTACAGAATATGCCCAAGAATTATCATACAGCACCAATTACACATTGATTTCAGGAAAAAATCAGCATCCAAAAAAGGAAGAATTTATCAGATAAAATTGGTGGAACACAAAGAAACAACCAAAAAAAGACAGCACAAACTTATCAAACTTAGGCGTATATCCAGCAAACCAATAGAGCATGAAACCACATCTGCTCCATTCTTCCAAATGTAAATGGAACCTGAACCCACTGGGAGGATTGCATTACAAGTAACTCCAATGTAAATAGCCCTAATTAATGCAATACCTCACCCAAGAAAAGGGTACAATGCTGCCAATGGGGAATACCATTTGCATTCTACAGATAAACCCAAACATAAACAGTTTCCAAAAATTCAAACTCAATATTCCAAATAGTCCAAGGTTCAAACAGGTGTGTTCATAGGTAAGGGTTAGCATTCTAAATATAGTTGAAAAAAGTAAATCTAATGCGCAAAAGCTAAAAACTATGGCAAGAACCCAGAAATGAAACTTGGTACTCACAACCCCAATAAAGAAGCGGGCGTACAGCAACTAAGCGAAAAGGGTACAACAAAACCCCAAAACCCAAAAGTTGGCAGGGAAAAAAAACCCACATGGCGATTTGCAATTCCCAATTCCAATAATAAACCAGAAACAACAATCAAGAACAACATATATATGAGAAATGGTCGATTTCATATATTTAAATAAGATAAGAAAGGAGTACAAACAATGTATCGCTGATAGAACTTGCGCTTGAAGTGGTCGACGACGTCGGAGCGAGAAGCCAAGTGGGGAGGAATGAGTATGTTGGACCAGTAATCGGCCCATCTGGGGTCGTTTTCGTAATCATAAGCCGCTGCCGCCATCTTCTTAATCTTCTGCGGGTCTTCTCTCTCTTCACCCATCTCTCTCTTTCTATGTGATCTCTCCTCTCTGTCGAATTATCAGGCTCTCTGTAGGAGGTTCTTGAGTCGTTTACTTGGGTTGAATAAGGACTGAGGAGAAAGATATTTCTTTCCACAAAGAAACTCCCAGTTAAACGATGCCGTTTTCATCAAAACCGCGAGCAGAACCGTTTACGAGTTTGCGGTAAAAATGTTTTTTTTTTCTTTGTTTTCTAACTTTTTATTTGATGTGAAAAATGATTTCTTGAGTCCCAGCTTAATGGAAAATGAAAATCTAATAATTTAGGAACCTTGTTTTAACCCATTGGGCTAAATTTAATTACCTTCACGCCTCATCAGAACTGTAAGAGGAAACTGCACCCAGCCAAAGATTATAAACAAAGCACATTGCTCTTGCTTCTTTTTACTATAGAAACTTGGAACATTTTAGCAATAGAAACGGGGTGTGCATTGTTCATGCAGTTTTATAATTTTATAATTGCTACCTTCCATTGATCAACGGACTAAAACAGACCTTAGAAATTTAAAATTATATCATTGGTTAATTCTAATAAAATTTACATTTTGGTGTTATTGGTTAAATTAATTATTTTAGTATAATTTTTAGCTTTTTTTTTTACTAATGTTTTATCAAATGCTAAATAATACAAAGCAGTATGTTAATCTAATTAAAAACTAAAAATTATCTGATCTTCTATTCAAAGGATTGAAATCAATTTGAATTCACGATAAATGTCTCATTAACGGTGCTTGATAAATAAAATTACAATGAACATAAAAGAAATTTAAATAAAATTGCTTTAGAACTGCAGATGAAGCGTTACTAAATTTGATTTTTTAAGTTGATTTTTATAAAACGCTCGGCACTTATTTGCCTATAAATCAAATAAATAGGAGCCTTAAAGGCTCAAAACAATTAATTTAAGCTAAATTAATTATAAAAAACTCATTATTTAAATTTTATTAGGCAAAATTAATTATTTGAATAACTGTTAGCTGTTTCAATAGTATTTAGTTATTAGTTATTTGAATAGCGTTTCATAAAACGTTAAAAGTTAAACGTTATATGAATTAAATTTTTACAAAATATTATTTTAATATTTAAAAGTTAATATAATTTTTATTTTATTGCGTAATTTTGTAAGCAGCGTTTAATAATTAATAAAATAATAGTTTATAAATTATAAGGGCGTGTGTTGGTTTTGGGACCATTTTTTCTGTTCTAACCTGGAAATTTTTTGTCAGAAATTAATGAGATCTGTTGCAAAAAGTACGGTGCAAAATTAGACAGCGGGGTAAAATATATCAATATATTCTTTTTTTTTTTTTCCCATAAATTTTGGGACACTTGTAATTATGAATTTTAATAATATTCCACTAATTTATATATCCATAATAATAAATTCAAGATTTTTTCTTTTTATATATAAAATATTAATAAATGTATAGTTAATGCGATTATAAATAATAATTTATTATATTTTTTAACTATTTAATAAGTGGTCAATCGATTTAATTTTTTCAGATGATTTATAGTAAAATGTCCAATTTATATAGTTTTATAAATTTAAAATGTTTGGTAAGCTAAAATCAAAATTGAGAATATCATAAAATTTTTCACAAAAAATAAAATGACATACTATAATTGATCAATAAGTATATTCATAAATCTAGTCTAAATAAGTAATATTAACTTCTTCATCTTCTATAAAAAAAGAAAAATTAAACTTTCTCATTAGTCCTTTGAGTAATTGGGTCTGGCTAACAAAATAAATGGTTTATAAGGATATACGTGTTGGTTTCAAGACCATATATTTTCTGTCTTGATGGTAGGGGCGATGTCTTCCGTATTCCTTCGTATCAGTGGATTCTTTTGCCTCTAATGAGCTTTGCAATGAATTATACCGTCCTTGATGGACTGCAAATTGTTGCAACTGTTGTCGATACTGCAGATTCATTGTATATAATATCAGCTGTAAAAAGAAGAGAAAAAAAAAACCTAACCACGCAAAAATAAATGGTTTGTTTTGTTATGTAATTACCTAACAAAATAAATGGTTTATAAGGAATTTTAAGTAAGAATTTAATTAGAGGAGTTGCAAAAATATGAGGCAGGAAAATGGACACAAGACACATTTATGACGATGTATCATTGATGATGAAATGCCTCTTGTGAGAGGTAACTTTCTCATTAAAGAGTTTTATATATATAAAGGGAGTAAAAAATAGAGGGGGCGAAAAAAATTTTTCAAAAATAAAGGGCGTAAAATTGAAAAAAGAAAAAAAAATTGGGTAGGGTGGAAGTCACCCATGTTACCCCCTCCTCCGTCGTTAATAGTATTGATACTGGGTCAGTTAAATAAAATTTACTGTTTTGATAGTTATTAGTTATTTTAATAATATTTAGGCTATATTTGGTAAAATCAATTATTTTGATGGTTGTTAGTTGTTTTAATGGCGTTTAGCTGTTTACTGTTTGAGTAGCATTTAATGAAACGCTAATAATAAAACGTTATATGAGTTGATTTTTCACAAAAAGCTATCCTAACTTCTATAAGCTAATCCAAACATTATGTTACTGAATAACTTTTTAAGCAACGTTTAGCATTTTGACCAGTCAAAAGCGTTCAGCGTTCAACCTTAGCTGTTATAAATTTGTTACTTAATGTAAAAATATACATAAATAATAAATTTGTCAATGACCGGAATGATCCATGACTGATAATGGTTAGTATTCGTTCGCATTAAATGAATTAATAAACATATATCTGCAAAATTTTAATTTTTATAATAAATTTGTCGGTGTTTAAAAAATATTTTTTCTTAAAAAATAAAAGTCATTTTTTTTCAAAAATTGATTGATTTTTATTTTATAAAATTTTTTTTAACTATTTTTTTTCTAATTATTCCAAACGTTAGAAAACTAGAAAAAAAAAACGTTTTCCGGAAACTAACTGGATGCTAAATTATCTTTTATATTTAGCTCCCAAGTTTTTGCATAATTTAAAAGGACAAAACAAATTAAGAATATCATGAACTCCATTTCACTGTTTGCAAGATTTGCTTTGAGAGGCTTGAAGTAACAACCTAGCAAGCTTGAAATTGCTAAGATTGCTATGTATTTCTTCTATTTCTTGAGGTAAAACTAAACTTAATCCATGTCTCTTCAGGTCATCTTCAAGTTGAAGAGCCTCATCCAGTCTCTGAACAATCTTATCAAAGCAAAGATATCTCCCATAAGCTCCACCATCCATGGCTTCATAAACACGAATGTGTGCTTCTGCTACCTTGTCAACATCCCCAGTTGCTAAAATGCCTCGTTGTAGCATTTTCGAGCAACCTGCAACAAGAAAAGATCGAATAGATTCTTATCCTGAATTGAGTTGTAATTCCAGGAAACTAATCAGAGTCTATCAACAGTATTAGTACCTTTAAGGTATGGCAGAGAGGTGTTTCTATGAGCATAAGGGAATGAAGGATCCATAAGAAGTGCAGGGCAAATGGTTACAAGCCTCACTTTCAATTCCTTTGATTTTCTCCAAGCTGCCTTCTCTGCTTTCATTTTACCCAAGGCAAGCCAAAGCTGTTTTCCATTTTTCATAGGACAAGAAGATTCAATATGGTTCATCTTTGAATACCATTGAAGAAATTGTAATTGCCATGAAAAGAATTGGATTAAATACCTTATTTTCTATACAGAATTCTTCACTGCTCCAACAACTCTCATCAATGGAACGATCAAGCTTGTCATTAATCCATATTGATGCAAGAAGAGAAGAAGTGAAAATACACCTCTTCACATATGCTGCCCTACTGCAAGCTTCAATAACATTCTTTGCAGCCTCTGTCTCAAGAAATGCCATTTGTTCCTGCAAATTTTGAATTTGAACAGCACAGACAAATATAAAATTCAAAACTTTGATTGTATGTGAACTCCAATTTCTGAAGAACTGTCCAGTAAATATGCATAGTTTGTGCCAATAAGCCTTAATTCAGTTACAACAAAGTCATCTCTGGAGTTGTGAATTTGTAATGAACTTACCGAATAGCCAGAAACTCCGTGAGGATCGATGAATGATGAGGTGTGGAAAATAGCATGACAACCTCTAAATGCTTCACAAAGACTTTCCAAATCTTGCATTTTTGCAACTACAACATTCTCTAGTTTAATAATCTCTTCATCTTTCATTAAAGCTCTCATGTCTTCAAAATCCACTGTTAATGCCAAAAAAACAGAGCTATAAGATAATCTATTATAAAAATCTGCAAGAAACCAAGAAAAGGAGCTCTTTTTTCTTTTTTGCTACATTGGAAGTACTTTAAAAAGCAATGAAGTTATCAAGAGTTTTGATCCCTAATCTTCTTCTACATTATGAGGCAGATTCTTGGTTTCTGCAATCCACAGACTATAATCTATTTCCTGGGCAGCAGTACATTTATTTCATGAGAATTCAGTAGAAAAAAGAGAAAGAAAAAGAAAAAGAAAATTAAACCTTGGTTTTGAATGGTGACTCTAACAAAGTAGCCATCAGCCAAGAGCTTCTTAACAATATGTGAACCCAAGAAAGAGTTGCCACCGGTTACACAAACCAATTTATTTTCTCTTACAAACCAATTGGAACTGTTAAAAGGTCTACCAATACAATGGATTTCTTCTTCCTTGAAAGTAGGCATGCTAAACTGTTTTGATAACGTCACTTCTTCCATCTCTCTCACTCTCTCCCTCTCGCTCTCTCTCTCTCTCTCTCATATTGTATTTAAAACAAGAAGGGGATGGCTACTGTTAGTGGTAGATGAAGAAGGGTAGATATGGAACTGCACGAGGTGGTAAGTGTCATCAGTGATTGCAGTTATTTGCATACCAAATTTGCAGTTTATGTTACACGTGGCACTATCTGACCGGTCAAAAGCCTAGACAGTATGGACCTCCAGTCTCATTCATGAGGGTTATGTACATATTCTTGGAAAGGTCAAAGACAACTATTAAGATAACAGATTATCAGACAATCGGCTGTAATTAAGCCGTGTATATAAGCTGATACTTGATAATGATCTTTGAGTGATGATTTTGATAATCTAATTAAAATCAATAACAAAGAGTAATGTTTATTTTAATAATAATTAATAAGCTGGAAGTTATATGCTTACGGGTTTAGCTAAGCTATGCCCATAATAGATTTCTTTGACTTATAGTGAATTGACTTTTATTGCATGTTACAGAGTTGAGTGGTTTTTTACCTTACAATTGAAGTTAAAAGAGAACAAATGAGAAATAGTGATGAGTTGGAGGACTGAAAGTGTAATACAAAAAGAAAACTTGCATTGAATTGATATATAAATACATGGAAAAGCTGTATCAATGAATCTAAATAATAAAGAATACAAAATAAGGTACAATAGAAATCACATGTTCAAATTCGTGTTAGCTAAATAAGGGGACAATTACAGGAATGAAATACATAGGATTGTGCTTGGTATGACCTGGTCCCAAGATGAACAAAATCATCAAGGGTCTCGAAAACCCAGGACAGCAGAAAATTGTTACCCTTCTGAAACCAGCTTTTGTCGAATTTGGAAATTCCATGTTATAGATCAGAAATGTACGATCATATTCACCATGGAAGACTTGAACCAAATCAATTGTTGTATACTGAAATGAACTATGGTATAAAGTTACTTCGGCTGCTGGGCTCTCGACTACTCCAGCTGCTTTGAGTGTTATCAAAAATATCTGAACTATAATTCTGACTACCGAATGCCAGTCTCTGAAACATTCTGATCTGTGCAGAATGTTCTCGCGAATTAAAGATTTCACTTTGGCCAGGTTTCATCCCATTAGACAGATCTGACGATTCGTCTAACAAGTCCAAAGCTCTTACCACCTGGAAAGGTGTGGAGGAAGAAGAGAAAGATCGATAGCTTGTTTTTCAAATTTGGTAAAGAAAAAAAGATGATGCATTTCAGGAATACAGAATACTAGTACCTGACTCATTCGTGGCCTTTTCACAGCTGAATGCCGCACACAAGCTGCAGCTGCTTCAACCATCCTAAACATTTCTCTTGCAACATAGTTCTTCTCCAGTCTTGGATCAACTAGTGCTTCAAAGTCCTCATTATCAAGTGCTTCAGCAAGTAATGGTCGAGCCTGACAACAAGTATAATTGTACTTTATGGTCTAATGATTTCTAAGATATCTTTTTCTAT
This sequence comes from Jatropha multifida, assembly GCA_948099535.1. Lineage (NCBI taxonomy): Eukaryota > Viridiplantae > Streptophyta > Magnoliopsida > Malpighiales > Euphorbiaceae > Jatropha > Jatropha multifida. The sequence goes on along the minus strand of CANUEX010092981.1, from coordinate 15,476 downwards.
AAAACTTCCAAACACTATTCCATCAAACAATCCCAATAAAAAAGGTGGGGAAGGCAAAAATGATGATATGCATAGCCATTGAGAGCAATAGCAGCAGCCAGAACGATGCACTCAGAACTACCAGAAATCTATAACTAGAGGAATAAAGAATACGCGTGTTTGTACATTTTATATTTTATAAAATATAGGAACTTTTATTTTTTTATTATTTTATAATATATATAACATTTTTTATGCTATTTCTTTTTCTTTCTTTAAAAAAATTTTTTTAAAAAAAAGAGTAAGACATAGCAATACATTTTAAATTGGCTGTTGAAGTCCTTAACATTTTGTAAGGGTAGCTAACTGAAGTTAGTTTTCTACCATCAACGAGAGGAGTTTGCTGACACAATGCTAGATTTTTCTTGACTAAATGGACAGCCAGATTACTTCACATTTTGAGTTTTGAAAGAGAGAGCGTATCAAAAGAAAATGTTAAAAGTATTCTAGGATAGAACTGTATAAAGTGTTGGCATTAATCTAAAATGTTATGAACATCTGGAATATGTAGCATCTAAAAAAGTTATGAACTTACCCATTCAACAAGGCTTTCATCACCCGATGGCTGAGAGGCATCGACAGGTTTACGGCCCGTAATTAGCTCCAAAAGCACAACCCCAAAAGAATAAACATCAGATTTTTCAGTCAACTTGCCACTCGTTGCATACTCAGGAGCCATATACCTGGAAATAAAAAGATCCACTGATAAGAAAATACAAAATATAGAAGATTTCCCTGGCATATTAAGGATTTATTTTCTATACTGTCTGTTAACCAGCAAATGCCATGTTAAACCCATTTCATTGGCAATCCATATCACCTTGTTCTAAACAAAATCAGACTTGTAAAAGAAATAGACCAAGCATGCTAGATTTCCATGTTTTCATATAACAATGTCTGTTACACTACCTTGACCACAGAAGTAGCATCTATCAAAGATATAACAACTGATAGTTCACCTACCCAAAGGTTCCCATCACACGTGTTGTAACGTGTGTATTTGAATCCAGTTCCAGTGCTATCTTTGCTAGCCCAAAATCCGAAACCTGTTAGAAAACACATGAATTGAGAAATAGAATTTGCTAGCTAATGAATTATAGTACAGAAGGAAAATGCTAAGTGCATTGTAATAAAACAATAGGACATTCTCTGAAATATGATATTGTCAATGACTTCACATGACTAAGGATAAATAAATATTCCATTAGCACTTCGAAGGCATAAAGGAGCAAGTTCCTCTACAGCATATCATGATTCCTATTTCCTAATAAAAGTTTAAGTTTGCAGAAACAGTCATACCCGAGCATCGAAATTGTTATCAAGAAGGATGTTTGATGACTTGATATCCCGGTGGATAATGCGGGGATGACCTGATTCAGAGGACAATAAATTAGAGAAAAAAAAATTTTCACCTTGATATTACAAAAAAAAAAAATTTCACCTTGATATTACAACTAGGAATGCATGTGAAAGAGAAAGAAGAATGCAGTGAAGGAATGAAAAATTAGAGCTGTGAGATTTAACTTGGTGATGAAGAAATATATATCCTTAAAACTTTTCTCAATAACTACTGAAAATTGGATGGTTGAAGATATAATCAAAGTCGTTGCAAAGCATTTCATTGATACACACTTAACTGGTAAAGGAAAGATAACACATTTGCACTTAAATGGGTGGATAGGAGAAAGGTCAGAACAACCATTCCCTGAAAGAATCTTTTTATTATTTTAATTTCTGGTCATTTATCATTTCATAAAATAATATAATATAATATTTTATTTTGATTATTATCACAATTGAATACAATATTATTTATATCTTATAAACTAAGTATAATTTATTATAAAATATTAAGACTCTCAGGACTCTAGCTGGTGACCAAAATCATCAATGCAACTAAGCTGAAAAAAATTGGAATAGGATTTGGAAATAAGTTTGAGAATCAGGAAATTACAATCCTCATGTAGGTAAGCAATGCCACGAGCTGCTCCAGCAGCAACCTTGACTCGAATTGCCCAATCCATAACTGGCCTACCTTCACCTGCAAGGGTCCATAGCAATTCAACAAATTCAAGATGTTACAGACTTACACAAGACAAAATGATACAACATGAAGAAAGAAAGTAAGAAAGAAAGAAGAACTGGCAATGGCAGATAAGAACCAATACGCTTGATCAAGTCATCAAGACAAACAAAAGGAGAAAAGGCGTGATAGCTAGGTAACAGTCCCAAGACGGCTCCCTAACACTAATAATCTCACAAAATTCCAAATCAATTGCTCAACCCCTAATCTATCCTTTTATCAAAATACATGTTCAAGCAAAAAAAACAAAAAATAAAAGAAGCCAAATATCCCCATAGCAAAAAGCATATAGCCGAATCAACCTTTCTCAACTGCGAAGTTGAAGCTCACATGCATGTGACAGATATAAAAGAAGTCATAATGGAATAATATGTGCTCTGTGATTCTTTTATTTTTCCACTTGATAATACCATCAATTTTCAAATTTTCCTTTGCTCCAAAAGATTTTCAAATTTTCCTGGTACCTTTAGAAGAGAAGTAACACCTGTAGCATCATAATGCCATCCAACAAGGATGCTGTTGTGGTCCCAAGTTTGGATCTAGTCATGGGCATATTTGTTTGGATTTAAAGATAAAATTAAGAGAGAACCCTGCAATCTCTTAGAGCTCATTTGAGAGAACTCTATAATCTCTGGGTTATAGGAACTCAAACCTTTGTTAATTCTGCTTACATCTTTCATCATTCCACAGCCTTTTAAACAACTAAATGCAGAGGCCGAGGCTATTAATTACCCACTACCATGAATAACTACCTATTACAATAAATAACTTGCTTAACCACCACCCAGTAATAAAGGAACTGATTCTGATCAGAACACTAAATAACAGATGCAATGCCTACCTCTTCATCACAGTATGTGATACATGCCAAACGAAGGTCTACCTCTTGGTAGAAAAACCATAACTTAGTATCCAACATAGATTACTTTTTCCTTGAATCACTGAATCTTCTACTTTACTGTTGCATTCTCATGTGGATATTCTTGCTTCTTCATTGTCATACACAAAAATATTTCTCCATTCAATATCATGGGAACCAAAGGGGACATATTATCATCATTACCTCTACAAACCTATCAACAAAAGAAACATTATAGTGGTTGAACAATTGATTTTGCTGCCTCTGAAAACTAGTTGAACACAAATAATTAAGATCCAAAAGAGTCAGTTCCTCATCTAAGCCTAGAATGACACTTTTATGTCCTTTCTTAAACTTCTTGACAGTGAGCATCCCACTATTTCTTCTTGGCTAAACACGTGCGAGTGTGTCTGTTAAATCTTCAGACTATATTACACTTCAAACACGGCTGAAGAATCCAATCTGTGGAACCATCACAAAAATTGTACATCTACTTCCATAAATAGAATCAATAAATTTCTTTATGGCATAGATCCAATGTTTTCTAAGTGCTCCAAACTAGGTTTGTGCCATAATTGCCAAATTTAACTTGGCATATAAACACCACTCTGTTTCTTATTTCACAGAAACTCCTCTCAAATCCAGTGAAAGGCCATCTTTTTGTCTCTGGCATAGGTGTGCTCACTCTGCAACTGGCGTAGCAATTCCTCCCAAGCTCAAGAACTTGCTTCATTACCAAAATTTGGATGTAGAAAGATGAAAGCAGCAGCAGCAACAATTAACAGGAAACAATTTCTAGTAACGTCGATTCAAAGAAACAAAATAGCAAATAGCTATCAATACATAAAAACCCAAGGAAGATCTCAAATCCTAATAATCTAAAAAAATTGCAGTACTCATCCTTTAAACCATCATTATGTCATTACAACTTCCCAAGGTTACCTGTTTACAGGACCAAAACATGATAAGCGTTACAGCCTCTAGTTAGCAAACAGCCCATAGCTCAACAACTTTAACACACACACTCCTGACCTGCTCAATCCTGTTCTTAATGCTATATCTAACCAGTCACATCATTCATCAAGCAACTTAGCAGGAAATAATAAATCTAAATTCCATAAGAAGGTTCACGGTGAAAAATCATGACCGGTCAACCTTGCATTTAAGCAGACATAGCATGTCATCATGTGGTGCTCCATAATGAAATTTATCAAGCACTATGCATCAAGACGTTACATCCATGGAAGTAGTCAAGTTGAAGATTTTCTTCTATTTAAACTCAGAAAGGCATCTTACCATGGAGATGGTAATGAAGGGTATTGTTTGGGACATAGTCATAAACAAGCAATCTTTGATTCTCTGATATACAGTAACCCACCAATGAAACTAAATGGCGATGATGTACTCGGCTAATGATCTCAACCTCTGCTTTAAATTCACGTTCACCTTGAGAACCACCTATCTTCAATTGTTTTACAGCCACTTCTCTACCATCCACCAGAATACCTTTGTATACACAACCAAATCCACCTTCACCCAAAAGATTTTCTGTTGAAAATCCATTGGTGGCTTGGACTAGTTCCTCATATGTGAACCATGACCTTGAATTGCTTACTCCAGGTTCTGAAGGCGAATATATGAAATCACTTCCAGAAGGGCTTCCTCCCAAAGGTCCATGAGAATGATGCCTTATAAATAATGCCTCTGCACAGTAAATGCAGGTTTCATTAATTTTAGCAGCAGTTGCACTATCATTTCACTATCCAGCTAAATCGAAGGCATAGGCTGTCATTCAACAAAAATAAAATCAATACCTCAAAATCAATGCAGAAAAAAGAATTGAAAAGAACAGTTGGCAGAACCTCAACTTTAAAAAAGGAATGTGAGAATAAAATTCACGCCAAATTTATGTTAACTTCTGCAAACTAAATTTTTCCCAAGCATGATGAAGCCAGAATCTGAACCAGCAGAATGAGCTCATTCATGTTAAGGCTCCACAAAAGGAAAATTTATGACAGGCAAAGACTTAGGTGGCCACCATTCAGAAATTAAAATTGGATATTGCCCAAAACAGAAAGGAGTAGCATGACAGTATTCATGAAGCCAAGCAAAAGGTTTTACAAAAATTTCCAGGTACACTTCTACTAAATTCAGTAAGATTGCTTTGCCTATATCGAGTTTATCTGAGATGTGAAATAGCTAGGTCACAAACACATAGATTAAAATGATAGAACTTAGAATCAGTCATGTACTAACCATCAGGCTTCTTTGTATACACCTAAACATAGAATTTGTAAGGTCATAAATCTTGCATAGATCTTTGTCTGTCAAGCAATCATAAACTACTAGAGCTTTAACAAAAAGTATAACTAGTTGAAGATTATAGAGAAGCACTAAAGAATGGTTGTATAACCTACTAACATTAGAGCATTGATATTACTTTACCTGAATTTTGTGAGGAGGCAAATGGGGAAGGCATAGTGTATCCAATATTTGATTTAGCATGCCTTCTCTTTCGTTTTTGTACAAACCACACAGCTATCACGACAAAACTGAGTACCACAAACCCAACCACAATGCCTATTATCACTGCACCTCCACTATTTGAACCGCGTGAACCTGGTGATGTTGCATTTCCAGGGAAATTGGCATCATTAGTTGCTCTTGTAGTTGGTTTTTCTGTAGGGATGGAGGGTAAGGGCGATAAAGGAGAAGCTCCCGTCGTTGATGAGTTGTCTACAGCAGCAGGAGGAGGTATTCCAGGCGGCAAGGAGGTTGACGGGACTGAAGGAGGTGGTGATGACAATGTAGATGTAGGAGGAGGAGGAGAATCTACTAGAGGTGGAGGCCTAATAGACTGAGAACTAGATGGTGGAGGAGTAATATTTGGAGGTATAGGGGAATTTTCAGGAGCCTTTAATGCTGGTGGAGGTGGTGAATCAATGGAAGGAGGTGCAGGGACATTAACAGGAGAAGGTGGGGAAGGGACCACAGCTTGAGGGGGTGGTGGAGATAACACAGGAGTTGCTGGGGAGGATTGGGGAGAGGGGGAGGTGGTTGCTGGTGGTGGAGGGGTTACATCTGGAGGAGGTGGGGAAGTATTTAAAGCTGGGGGAGGGTCAATAGATGTTGATGGAGGCGGTGATATTGGAGGGGCTGGTGGTGAGGATGCTGGGGTTGATGGAGGTGGTGAGGATGCTGGTGGTGTTAATGGCGTTGTTGGAGATGGTGGTGGTGCTAATGGTGGGGATGGGGGAGGGGCTGCAGGGGTTGCGGGCGGGGGAGATTGAGGGGGTGGAGCTGAAGTGTTAGATGGGGTTGAAGGAACTGGGGGATCAGTAGTCTGATGAGGCAAATTTGTTGAAGAAGATGAAGGAGTGGGTGTAGAATTTGATGGCAAAGAAGGGGATGGTGGTGATGGTGATGAAATAATGGAGGATATTATTGGTGGAACAGCAGAAGGAGAAGACTCTGGTGAAGGTAATATGGTTGAGGCCATAATTTTGTGCAGCAAAAGAAATCAGTAACTCATACGAAAAATAAAATTGCTCACCGCAAACCAAATTCTACTACAGTATATCTACTGAACTCGTGTCTCAAGCATATCTCTACTTTATCACTGCAAATTCTTCAAGAAATGAAAACATGTAAAACCCTATTCAAAAAGCCAAACAAGCCCAACCTCCTGCAACTCCTTTACTGCTTCAGAAACCCAGATCCTCCAATCACTAGCCAAAGCTCAATTAAAAACCCGAATTCACAAAAATCAAGCAGAATTTAGTAGAGAAGTTTCTCAGTAAGCAAAACCCAGACGAAATACAGCTGAAAAATTTGAGATCAACTTAACCAGGTTACTATTCTTATCACCAAAATCCAAACTTTATACACATATAATTCTAAACTGTTAATGGAGACAAATGCAGCATTACCCAGATTACCAACATGAGAACAAATAAAACCCAGAAGTTAAAAGTTCAAAATTTTCTTACATCTCTCTCTCCCAAATTGAAGTCCTTTTTTTCTTTTGAAATTAAAATCTCGCTTTTTTTTTACAGGTTGGAGTGATGGAAACGCCAGTGGGTTTTCTCAACGAAGCTTTTTTCTTTTCCAATTTCAAAGAAAATGGGAAGAGAAAGTGCACCCACAAAATGTGCAAAGAAACGTGGGGGCAACTTGAGAGCAAACTTTACTTCACACGTGCAGTATATATAGAGAGAGAGAGAGAGAGAGAGAGAGAGAAAGAGAGAGAGCAGAAAACAGGAACTTTGTTTTTGCTAAATTCATTCACAGCATGTTCTGAATCTGAGTACCATCCACTATGTTGATCTAGCTGTTCTTCTTTATTTTTATTTTTAGTTGACTAACAAATTGCATGCTAAAATTGTCAAATAACAATATTCTTTTGAATTACAGTAAATTTTTGTAAATTTTACTGAGATTTTATATATATTTTTAATTTTATTTAGAGGTGAAAATTGTTGCATTAATTTAAGGAATTTGTCAATCCAACTGTTTCGTCTCAGTGTCAAAGAATATTTATTTTCTTTCTAAACTTCCACTTTAGAAAATTTGAAAGATTTATATTTGAATTTAAAAAAAAATTAAAACATCCATATATCAAATATTGCCACCTGCTAATATTATTTGAAGGAATTCGAATATGAACTTATGAGAATGTTATTATGTCATCAAGAATTAACAAATTTATTCTCTCTTTTTTCGAGAATGTTATTTTTTGCCTTTTGCTTTTGCTCATTCTTCTTACTTCTTTGTTGTTTAAAATTTCATTATGTTTGTAGTTTTCATTGGTCTTCTTAATCATTTCAGTAAGTCAAAATTATTTATTTATATATTTTTTTGACTGAAAAATATTCTTTTATATAAAAAAAAGCTTTTTCTCCTTATATAAAAACAACTTTTATAGCCGTTAAATTTAAAATTATATTAACCCAAATATAAGTATACTAATAACTACTATACTGACCGCAGTAAAAATTGAAATCCAACTGTTGGTAAAATCGTTTTTCGCAGTCTATAACCACCGGCAGCTTGGAGTCTGGCCCGAGCATTAGGAAGACAAGTTTGATCGAAGACAAATTCACATTCAGCACCAAACTGTTAATTGGAGTGATAAACAACTTCAATTTATATAGAGTTAGAAAGATACATTTCGATTCTCGATAAACTATCTTGTGAAGAAATAAAAATCTTTATATTTTATAATCCGAAATGATTATACGTTCTGATTTATAATTAAAAGAAGAAGTTTAAGTTTTAAAATTTAAATGTAAAAATCATTAGCTATCAATTGAATTAGCATATAGCAATTATGTAGAAACTATAATCATTATTTGTAGCATAGCATTTGACGAGAGCTACTCCTCAAATAGATAAATGTTACTAAAACATTAAACTAACAGCTATCAAAACAAATTTTATCGAACAGGTCTAAAGTCTCTTCTCTTAAATAAAATTGTTGTAGCTTGGACTTATCTGAGTAATTTCCTTTTCAAAGGGGAAAAAAGGATTTGGATAAGAAAAGAGAAAAAGGAAAAGAAAAAAAAAAATGAGAAGAGATTGCACATGGAATTAGAGTATGGTATTGGAATAATTGGTCCTCGTCTGCCTCTTCACATACAAAGAGGAAGTAAAGCAACAGTTGGATTTTATAATTGAACAAAGTCAGCTCCCAAATATAATTATGTGATTTTCTTCTTCTTCTTCTTCTTTTTAATTTTTATTATTATATACATAATTGCCAGATCTCATTCTCAGTGCCAGAAAGTCTTCAACTGCCAAGTTGTTTGAATGGGCTTCTTCTTCCTATTAAACAAAATTCTTATTATTACTTTTTCTCTATTTAGTATTGTTTAATGTTTTTATATAATAAGCAAATCTAAAAACAAAGTGTTGAATGGTTTGTTCAACTAATGATCCACAATAACATTTTTGGTTTCTTCTTGCTTGTAGTTTCAACTTTCATGCCTAGGAAACTATTTTCTTTCTTTCTTTCACATTAATAAAATTCAAATATAAGGAATAAATTATTTTGGAGTATTGTAATTTTTACAATTCAAAATCTATTTTTTTTTAAATTCATTAGAATATCTAATAGACCGAAATAATATTACGGGCCATAAAATAGGAATAATCATTCCTTTTAACTCACTAAATCGGTAAAAATTGCTATATTTGTACGTTAGCAAGCATTGCATGTGGTAATAAGTCCCTATTATAATACAAAATATGACATAACCTCTTACCTAATCTAAAATGATTTCTGATTGCCAGATGGAATGAGCTTCGCATATTGGTGGGTCAGGTTAGATACAATGAGATCCTGAATTTTTTTTTTCCTCTTTTCAATATTGTTGTGCTACAGATTAATAACTCTTTCGTCAATTTGCCCTATCATTTTGTATTTCAATGACTGACTTTGGCTGGACTTTCAGTTTCATGCTATCCAATGTATAATTACACATAGACATACATTCCACTCATCTTGAAATATAAATCATTTTAAGGTGATTATCTTATCCTCGTTTATGCTTTTATAAATATTATAAATATAAATATTTGTTAGCGTACATCATATCTCATGGTTGAAATATGATAATTTTGTTCTTCAAGAATTTGTTATATTGGGAATGTGTGCTCAAATTGCGTTCATTTGTCTTAAAACCTCGGTGGATCGATAGGAGGTAAATGCTCCCAATACACGCCTAGCAGGCAAACCTCTGTAAATTTCAACACTAGACATGCATATACATAATAAAAAGATATAATAGAAAATTAAGTGATTAACGCATATGCAATTTCAATGATTTTTTTAGGGATTATTAGCAAACAAGCCAAGTGTCATTTGGCATTCTAAAGCAAAGATTTTGATACTAATTTGTATTTTACTCTAGAACTAAAGGGAACCAAATCTTAAAGGTGCAAGCTGTCTGCTTGAGAGGGGGTGATCAAGCGTTGGAAAATAGAACGCCTTGACGTTTCGATTTTTGTCTATGAATAACGTTTTTAACAAGATAAGCGACCTGTCGTTTTTATGTCATTTCCGCAATTGCATAGTGCTGTATATGCAGATTGAAATGGTATTTTCCTGACAGTATCTACTATTTACAACTAACCTGGGTGAATCATTTTGTCTAAGAAACAAGTTCTATGTTCTAAATAAAAATGAGCAGAACAATAATTATCAAAAAGCAGTCACAAACATTAGCAACTAACAACTAACAAGTGTGAGGTGTAAAAGTCTTAAGTTGAATATATAGTTTAACACTTAGAACATTGCGCGGCCTTTTGGACATAGGAGGAAGGCTCTGCCATATCGCAGTCGACTCGGCTGGCTGGTAGAAGGCTCTAAGATAAGGGGTCTCTGCTCTTAAGAAGCACAATATTTTTATTAAATTGATTTGTAACATAAACAATGAGGCTCATAAAATGTCAAATCTTCCGTTCTTATCTGAATTTTTGTACAGAAATTCGCAACAAATTGAACATACGAAGTCATAGCAAAGAAACAATCACAAATAACCAAATTGCACCAGTAATATTATTTTTATTTCGTTTCTCGAATCAAACCTGTCTAGACTGTGATGAGGAAACACCTTCAATGACAGTAGTGACCAAACCAACAGAACTTCCCTCCTCCTTCACACCATTCTTCCTCTTCATTACCTCTGCTGTAAATCCACCATAAAAGATTAGTAAGCGAGTTACCATCATCGTGACTATTCAAGTTTCTAATCTTCTCCAAAGCACTTTGTTTATCGTAGATTGCTTCTAATGCATACACAAACCCTTTCCATCCTTCAGCTACTCCTTCTCGTCCCAAAGCCGGTAATGTCCAATTCACAAGCTCCCTTACAAATCCCACATCAGAGAATAAAACCTCAGATATAGGCAACAATGGTAATAGCTGAATTCCAAGCCTACACTCTTTCCAATCAGGGGGTGCAAACCAAAGCCCACTGTCCCTCTTGTTAGCCCACAAAACACCCACTATTCTATTCTCTCTAGTGAAATCTTCTGCATACAAATTATCAGTCTCCCTAACATGCCACCAAGTCTGTGCTGCATGAATCTCCATTGCAGCAAGCATTGATCCTATGGCAACAAGATGAGTGTCTCCATAGGCCAAACCCATCAAAGCTGCCGAATAGTATGCATTCACTGCCTCACTTGTACTCTCCTGATTCCGGCCGTCACCAAACTCAGTTAGCCCTCCAGCCCAAGAATGCATTTTATACAAATCAAAACATCTCAGACGTGGATAATTTGAATTTGACCGTCTGCCCAAATTCATAAAATCAGCGATAAGTGAATAAGCTTGTGGCCTATACTTCCGACCCCACAAAGGATCAATCTTTGCAAGAACAGCAATTCCATAAAGAAAGTATCCTATATGATAATGGTGATCATTATAAACTCCAAATCCAAAATCCGCACCTGAATCACTTGACCCTTGTTTTGTAACAATTCCACCCCACCTATCATCATATAAAAAACCATTGCCATTAAAAGTACCATTCAACCAAGGCTCAATTGTTTCTTTCAAGTACTCTCTTATCAGTGGAATCACATCAAGAGAACTAACCTCCTCTGCTATCAAAGCCAACCTCGCTGCTCTAGCAATCAATTTACCATAAAAATAAGATGAATTTGTTGTTATAGCTGATGAATCTAAACCCTCAACATCCTTACGAAGTGCAGACACGATTTCATCACATAATTCCTCTTTGATACCCTTAATTGAATGCCAAGTTATTGAAATTGGGTCAGATTTTAACACCCAAGAATCTCCAATAACACCAACAAGATCACCATCAATACTTTCATACTTCAAATCATTTAAAACAATAACATTTTCATCAGATAAAAGCTTGACATGTAAAGGATGAGCAAGCATAAGCAAATCGCCCCACCCTTTCTTTTCCCATTTGTACTCTAAACTAAATGGTTTGGTAAAAACTGCATTACCTGATACCGGATAGCAAGAACTAAACCGATCAAGAATCGCTTCATATTTTGGGTCAAAATCAGGCAATATTGCAATCCTTAAAATCCCAGAAAACCCATCAGAAGTAATCAAAGAAAGGCTATGACTCAAGTTAATCTGCGAAGATGAGTAAATAAGCCATGTTTGACCATTATTAAGCTTAACGGTAGATTTAGTGAGAGAACTGTTTGAGGACAATGAAAGAATCGCATGGATGGTTGATATAGAAATTGCAGTATTGCCTGTAATCGAACAAGTTAAAAAGGGACTTCCCCTAACAAGAAAAAAGCGAAAATTTGAAGAGGGTATATCCAAAGTGACACTAAGATCACTATAAGAAGATATAATATGATTTTTCTGACCTGTTGACGGTTTGTTTGAAGCAGAAATGGTGAAATCAGGAACAAAAATCTGGTACGTGAAAGAAGAATTATGAAAAAGAGATGGATAGGAGATAGAAAGGGAAGAATCAGAGGATTTGATTAGATATGGGTGAATATATTCAGGTTGGTCGCCATTTTTAAGGGTAAAGTTCTGAAAGAAAGAATTTGTAGGCAATGGAGACGACAGAAGAGAAGGTGAAAAGAAGAGAGAAGGATCAGGAAGGACTGAGGATTGAATTCTGGGGAAAAGAAATGGAAAAGTTGGCGGCTTTTGATGCAGGGAAGATTGGTGAGTCATTGTTGATGGTGACGGTGATGCAGGTGGTAGTGGTGATGGGGAAGAACTTGGAGGAGACGGGTCTTTATAAGATGAATGTTTGCGAGGTTTTTTGAAGGACTTAGCGACTAAGGTTTTGACTCTTCTCCTTAGTTTTTTTAACATTTTTATTTGATGTATTAATTAAATTAAGTTGCCAAATTAGATCAGAGGAGATAAATTATTAGTTGGGATTTGAGATTTGGTAGAGAGAGGAACAAGGGAGGTAATGGAGGGACTTGACTTGTTAGTTTCTGTTTCTATTTGTTTGTTGAATTTTTTTTTTTTTTTGACGGAACTTGGAGCAGAGTATAGGACAAAATGTGTTTGTTTGGATCTTGAGGTTTGGTTGAAGAAGAAGAGGAAGAAGAAGGAAAGATTGGATTGGAAGTGAAGTTGTGGGTATTTTGAAGTTTTAAGAGTTTTAAGGTAAGTGAATTGCAAGATACTAAAATTCAATCCAAAAGTGTGAAGGGAAGGGTAAGCATGTGGGGTTTTGAATATACTTTGAGAAGAAAGACAGCAAGAAAATTGAAGAAGCTAGTTGAAGGTTTTTTTTTGTTAAATTATCCAATTTAGAGTTTATCTTGTATGGTTTACAAGTGAATCAAATTTATTTTAAATTAAATATATAATAATATTTGGTCGCTATGAAAAAAAAAATCTTAAAATAATTTTAGATATTAGTTAAATAAGTGTAAAACATATACCACTATTAAAATTAACAAATAGGTTTTGGAACTGAGTATGTCAAAAAGAACAAATGGATGTATTTATGCTTAGTGTAAAGTAATTTCTAAATAATTTTTTTAAACACTTTATTACTTATTTTTAAATTAACTTACACGTTGAGCATTGCCTTTGGTCGAAACATAGAAGTGGATAGTGGAAATAAAGACCCTCCTAAGTTAAATTTTGTGTCATGCTACGAGGAAGTTTCTTTTGCTAGAAGCAATAATGCAAACTCTCTCGTTGCTTGATAATATTTGCATCAGGCGTCAATCCCGTGTTTGATATGTTCGGAAGGAAATGATAATAGATAGTGTGTGTGTGTGTGTGATATGCATTGCCAATTGTTAGGGAATACAAATTTGATTATTGGCTTTTTAAAATTATTTGATTTATTATTAATTGGGTGTGATTTGATTAGTTTTCTCAAAATTAAAAGTCTTAAATTCATATTCTTTCGACTATAAAAGTTTTCACCTGTTCAGTGAATCAATGAAAAGAGTGCTTTTATTATGTAGTTTATGGTATTATTTCGACTCATTAAATTTTCTAATATTGATTTATTTAGAATAATTACAGAGAAAGTGACTGCTAATATAAGATTTAATGAATTGTTTGTGTTTGATTTTCTCGCGGATGATCGTAAGATTTTGTTAGAAATGCTGTTACTTTGTAGCTTGAGTTCGTAGATGAGCAAATAAGGTCGCTCATGATTTATTTAGAATTTACTTTCAATTGAGAAGTATTTATGAATTAATTTTTATGTAAATCCATATTCTAGAAAATGTGATAGTGTACTTTTTTATATCAATTTATATATTCAAAATATTATTAATATTTATAGAATATTTTTTAATTGAGACGGGAGTTTAATTAACAATAAGAATTCTCGTCTTTTGAAAAAAAAATTGATTATATTATTCATATATAGTTTTACAATTTCTTCATTTCTAACACAAGTTAAGAAAATAAAGTACCAATCTATTAAATATGCATTTTTCATAAAATTAATAAAAATTTGAAATTATTAAACCAAAAAATTATAATATAGTACCAGTTTAATGGAAATATGGCAATGGGATTAATGAACATCATGAAAAAAAAAAAAAACAAAGCAAATTTACCTATAATTGCGTCTACGTAAATAAGCACACAATTGCTGATCGTGGATAGTGTGAAACGAAGCCCAACGGACCCTCATAAACAGGCCCAGAAAAAAAAAACAAACAAGGCTAAAATGTCATTTGCTTCTTTTGCGGTTATTGCAACTGCCACGAGGGAAAACTTCCCTTCTCACTACAACAGGGAAAGTTTTCCTTTAACTACAGGGAAAAAGTCTCTTCTTCCTCAACTTTGGGTCTTGTATCGGTTCAACCAAAGCCAATATTTGCAGTCTGCAGATTTCTCAGTGTCTCGCAGTAATTTCGAGAGAGAATGGCGGGTTTACTGGCATGGGCAGCCGATGTAGTAGGAGGTCACGGCGGTGGCCAAACTAGTGAATCAGACGATGCCATTCCAATAATTTTTAGCGAGGAGCAACAAAACTATGTGCGAGAATTAGATCGAAAGGCGGCTTCTTTGAGCCGTACAATCCAAGATCTACGGCTCAGATTGCCTCCACCCGATATCTCACAACGCCTCCCTCACCTTCTTGCGCATTCCCTAGCTTCTAATGCTGCTCTTGCTCTGCAGTTGAATGCTCACTCTGCCACTAGGGAACAAGTAATTCTTCCTTTTTTTTGTGATAAATTTGCTTGTTTAATATCTGGTTCTTATTGGAGTTTTATTTGGCGTGTATATTGGCAAAGTTTGTTCCTTAGTTGTTTGCGTTTTATCACATTGGTTCCCTTTGGTTTTACACGTAGATAGTTGATGTTTTTGAATTTATATGGTACAGAGCTCTTAAAATGAAACGGGTTTTGTGATCTGTGTTTTAATTTTTATTGTTTCTTGTCCAAGTGTTATACTCATTAGCGTGTTTAAGATTTATTAATGAGTATTTACTATTTTAGTTATTGAAAATGCATATTTAATCCGTGTAGCTTCATGGAAAAATGATTGTT
>CANUEX010092970.1:0-105312 GCA_948099535.1 Jatropha multifida | reverse complement strand
TTGTGAAAGCATACTGCTTGAATGTGTGGGTTTGCATTATTTATTATTATTCACTGAGTTTAGTGAAACTCACCCCCCTTCCATAAATATTTTTCAGAAAATAGAAGTACTGTTGGTCCTTAAGACTCTGCTTCCTTCTTCTCAGAGGATTAATCATGTTAGTATAAATTCTCTGTTAATATTTGGAATACTCCGCACATTTTATTTTACTCCGCAGTTAGGATGCTGAAATATATATTGGTTTGTAATAGAATTATCATGTGATTATAAATAAATTGTGGAGTGTAAATGACTATTTGGGAGACTGTATGATAGGAACAGTTTGAACATATTATGACAAATAAATATTTGTATGAGAATATATTTTTATTATAAGAATATGGGCCCGAGCTGCGAATAGTACTTAATACTAATGCTGGGTCAGAATTATTAACTCTGATTGTTTTATGAAAATGTCATAATATGGGATTACTATTCCGATAGTCAAATGATAACAGGGATGGATTTTGATAGTTTAGGCTTACTACGGGCCTCGGGTGCCTTAAGCTTACCTAGGTTCTAGTGCCGGTCCGGCCCACGGTTTTGGGTCGTGACAATATATATATATATTGAATATTAATTTGGTTAATTTGGATTAACCAAAATTTTTTCCAATCTAACTAAACCATCACCGAAAAATCAAATTAATATTTATAATTAACCGATCCAAATCAAAGCTAATTTATTGACAATCGAACCAAACCAAATTATTTAATTCAGTTTGGATTTTCGGTTAAGTCCGTGAATTGCTCGCCTCTAATATTAATATTAATGGTAATCAAGATATCTTATGAGTTAATTGGAATAGTTGTGAGGCGAGATCAGGAGCGGTTGCCATTGTAGGATCTGGACTCGTTAGAGTGTCTTTTGTGGCTCTAATACCATAAAGGAATTTATTGTGGAAAGGCTTTCCTAATGCTGTATTTTTTTTACTCTTTTATAAGTACAAGAGTTACAGTATTGTGTAACTAAATTAGATAATAAAATATATATTGTGTAACTAAATTGGCAGATTTGGAGGGCTGACAGTTATCCACAATATAAAGTAGGAATGAGGAGTAAGAACATTGAGATCGCCCAAAATGCTACTATTAAGTTCATAGATATTTGAAAAAAATATCATTAATAATTTTAATTTTATTGGTTGAAAAATAATGAGAATTTTAATTTTTATTGGTTATATCAATATCCTATTTAAATCTAAATTTTATTACATAAAATAAAAGATTAATATTATTATATACTAAATAAAGTATGTATTAAATATGGTAAGAAAATATCATTAAAAATTTTAATTTGATTGCTTAAAAACTAAAGGAAATTTAATTTTAATTGGTATATTAATGTCCTATTTATAAATTCTAATTGATAAGTTAAGAAATTATATTATATATTAACCGCATATTAAATATGATAAGAATATATAATATCTTTGAGGATTTTAATTTTAATTAATTGTGTTATAACATATAAATTACATATTAAATGTGTTAAGAATATTATATGTTTAATTATTATCTTTAATTTTATTAGTTATAATTATTTTCTGCACGTAATTTATATAAAATAAATAAATATAATGTTTATTATTATTATTATTATTATTAAGTTATAAGATTTATCGTTTGATATAAAATAGAAAATTAATCTCACTTATATATAAAATATAAAATTATGTTATGAAACTCCATATACTAAATCAATTTAACACATTTAAAGAAATTTTTTTTAAGAAAAGCAACTATAAAATTAATTATATGCTAATAGACTTTAGCAAAAAGTAAAAAAGTAAATAAATGATGATCTAAAATAATGATTAATATATTAATTAATATAATCTAATACATGTTTCTCATACTTTAGTAATATAGACAGTTTATTGTATTGTACTATATACCAAAAAAATAAAGTTAATTACATTTAAATTGTTACAAGAAAATTTAAATTGGTAGATAAGTAATTTTATTTTCATAAAAATTTAATTAGTTCTCAGATAATAATAATGTTTTTTATTATAAATATATTATTTTCTTAACAAGTTATTTAATTATTGAAATTTTTATTTTACTATTTTATAAAATATTTTTTTATTTTATATATGCTCTTAGATTTTGTTAATATAATTTTTTATCATATTATAATTTATAATAAAAATTAATACAAGTTATATACATAAATTAAATTGCATCCTCTCCTTGTGTTTAAGGTAAAGACTTGGGCATGGCTAGCTCCCATAGTGTGACAGGCCTTGTATACAAGGTCCAGGAATGAATTGAAACCAAAATCATTGTTCGATTCTCATTAAATTTAGAATCAGAATTAAAACCAAATGACTTAAAAATCGAAATTAAAATCAAACATAATTCAATTCGATTTCAGTTCGATTATTTGATTTTGGTTAATCAACTCTGGTTCTAATTCCAGTTCTAGTTTCAATTCCTCTATTAAAAATTATACATGATTCCATATTGATACCATATTTATTTAAATTTAAAGGATTATAATATTAAACTAAATTTGCAGTACATGATAATTGAAGAAATTCATCTATAATAATTATAATAATAACATAAAATTATAATACAAAACATTAAATCATGATTAATAATTCATAAGTATGAATAATTTTTGTTTCCATGTAAGAAATATTAAAAATAAAGAAATCCAAAGAATAATAATACAATAAAAAATTTAAAACTAACAGTATGATTAAATTAAAAAATTAACGAAGTGTTCAATCAATTACACTTAGAGTCTCACATCATTTTAATATTTATTAGTAAATAATAATATGATTCACAATTTAAATAATAAATAAAAATTTTTCAAAAGTTAAAGTTTTATATTAAATAATATATCTAAGAATCAAAATTATATATTTATTAAAAGGTTATTCGGTTCGGTTCTGATTAGATTTGGATTCAGTATAGTTCCAATTTGATTCCTGTTAGGTTCTTAGTAAGAACAAGAACTAGAACCAAAACATAAACTTTTTTAGCTCTAGTTCTAGTTTCAGTTCTTAAAAAATAATTTTTAAGAAATCAAGTTACAATCTAAATAAAATTTAAATTTTTATCTATAAAATATAAAATAAAAGGGAAGAAGAAAAGAGAAAAGAAATAAAATTGAAACTTTTATCTATAAAATATAAAATAAAATGGAGGAAGGAAAAAGAAAAGGAAGAATATGCATACTAAAGAATGTAACATGAGAGAAATATACAGTGAATTTTAAATTCGAAAAACAAGTTATCAATAATAAAATAGAGTTTGTTAATAAATAAAATAAAGTTTGTAATCTTTTTGTCTACTATTAGCAACGGAAAAATAATAAAATAGGGTTTGTTAATAAATAAAAAATAATTTAGGTTATAATGTTGGAAACGAATAAATTTCATTGTTCATCTGTATAAAACCTTTTGCCAAGTTTATAATTTAAAAACGGAAAAATTTTTGTTGCTAATCCATAAATAGAAATCAAATTCATAATGAATCTATAAATCTATAAATTTATAACTTTAAACACAAATAAAAAGGATGAAAGAACTACTAAATTATAAAAAATATAAATAAAAATTATTTTATTAATTTATAAAAGGAGAGAGATAACATCTACTACAAGAAAATATGACCATAAACTTAGTAATTTTAAATTAGTAAAAGTTTGAAGTAATAATTCTTGATAGTCAAAAGAAATAAATTTTTGATAGAAAAATACAATTAAAACTTGATAATCAAAGACAATTAAAACTAAATATATATATAGTGGTATGATAGAATAAATTTCTAATTAATATTAATATAATAAAAATAATAAATTGAAATTATAATTAGAATATAATTAGATTAAACTTTCTGATAAAATTTAGATTCAAATACGAATAAAAATATCAATAAAATTAAAAATTTTTTAATTAATAAATGACTAAATTATTCTTATTGTTAATAATTAAATTTAAAGTTCATAAGGAACATTTCAAAGACTCAAAGTTATCACATTCATACTTTTATATATATATATATATATATTATAGATTATATATAGATAAACATAAATTAATAAATTATAACCAAGGATAATGATAACATGCAACATTCGTAATGTTTTAAAAAAAATACTGAATTTGAAATAAAACCAAAAAATTTTCATCTTTCAGAACACAAATTAATGAAAAAGGGAAAACACAAATCAATCACAGATTTAAAGTGGGAATCGTGAATCCATGATAAAGGGATTAAAAGAAACGATATAGAGAAGGGACTATTCAAGACTTTGAGAGTTCTATGGAAAGGAAGAAAGAGAAAAGAGGAAGGAAGAGATGAGAACATCTGAGAAAAAGACGAGAGGAAGAGAGATTAAAAGGAATAGGATCTTTGAAATTGGGGAGGAAGAAAGAGATCATTGCTCCCATTTTTCTAGTCATTTTTTTTCCCAACTCATGTCTATGACATGGCAACTGACGTGGTGCATAGGTGTCATTGTTTTTATCCACGTCAGAGCATTAATACCACATGCATTTTTTCAGCAATTGTTATAAAATAATAAAAAAAAATAAGAAGAGAAGTAGAGAGAACTAAATAAAAACCGGCGCTTTGCATAGATTATTTTACTAATTTGTAATTTATAATTTATAAACAATATATATTTTGAATATATAAATTATGTTTAGTATATAATTAGATTTATTTTTCCGCGGGTCACTTTATTAAACTATCTTGTTATATAGAAATTATAATGTCATTACTTTATTTAAAATAATTACAAATTTCTAATTAAATTTTAGTTGGAGTTTATAATTAAAACACTATTTTTTATCTTATATAATTTCATATAAAGTTCAAAAAATAATTCATTATAAATAATGTACAATAAAATAACAGATAGATAAAAATATTTAAATAATTTAATGTGCATAATTTGTATATTTAAATTAAATATTTTAAAATCATAATTATTTAAGTATAACTATTTTAAACATGGTAGATTGATAATAAAAAATTCAAAAGCTTTTTTAATTTTTAAGACAAAAAAATATTCATAATAAAATTTTCACTGATTATTTCAAATAACACGCTTTATTTTTTTATATTAATTTATAAAATTAAAAAATAAATTACTATAATGAAGTATTTAAATAATAAGAATGACAACATGAAGACAGAGCAACAAATGACAAATAAGATAATTAGGAGTTTAGTTAGGTTGTTTCTTTTATTTATTTTATCAAATTACTATTTCATATGCACAAATTTGAGTAGAGAACTAACTTCACATGTGATCATATTAAAACTTTACTAAATTGTTATTTTATTCAAAAAATTTGAAGCGATAAATTCATGATAGATAAAACTAAGGATTTGGAAGAGAAAATCTGAATATTGTATTTATAAATTGAATACTCTGACACATAAACGAGCTGTAGTCCTATGTTTATATAGGCTACCTTACAACAAAGTTTTGAAATACATAGCAAGATAATCTGAACTAGCTTACATAATTGAACTTATTACTCTTAGGACTCTTATCACTAAACACATTCAAATCAAGAATAAAGTTACAGAATATTTTCAGCTGAATAAGTGGAACAACCTAATCTCTCCATTGCTCAAGCCTTTGTTAGTTAACCTTATCACTCCAAGGGATAGAATCATCCTTATCACTCTGTGAGTTAATATCCCCCCTCTAACTATATCGGGGTTGGAGACATAGTTTGGATCGAAAATGAGCAAGGCGAGCCTTTGTTATAGATTTAGTGAATATGTCAGCTACTTGTAGAGAGGAAGGAATATGTTTAGTAACAAGTGCCCCTTGAGCAACTCGCTCTCTTAGATAATGATAGTCCAATTCGATATGCTTACTACGAGCATGAAATACTGGATTTACAGTCAAGAATAAAGCACTGACATTATCTCCCAAAAGGACAGGAGGTTGACGTAATGTAACTTAAGATCAGTCAAAATATAACCGAGCCAAGTAAGTTCAGTAGTCGTATGAGCCATAGCTCGATATTCCGCTTCCGTGCTAGATCGAGCAACCTTAGACTGCTTCTTTGCACACCAAGAGATGATATTTGACCCCAGAAAAGTACAATAACCCATCGTTGATCGTCGTGTTGTAGGATAACCTGCCCAATCAGTATCGAAAAAAGCACATAGATCAAGTGAAGTATTGGAGGTAAGATGCAATCCAAAATGTATAATGCCTTTCAAATGTTGTAGAATACGAAGAACACATTTAAAATGAGCTAAAGTCGAAGAATGCATGAATTGGAAAACATAATTTACACTATATGAAAGATCAGGCCGTGTGAGAGTGAGATATTGTAAAGAACCTACAACACCTCAAAAATGACTAGGATCAGCAACTAAATCTGAATCAGCAGCATGGTTTGATTTTAGTTCCAATGGAGTAGGCATTGGTTGACAATCAACCATATTTGCGTGTTCCAAAATTGAATAAGCATAATGAGCCTGAGAAAGATGAAGACCATGAGAAGTCGATTGCACTTTAATTCCTAAAAAATGATGAATGGGTCCTAAATCCTTCATAGAAAATTCTGAACTCAACACCTGTATAAAAGACTGAACAATGCCTATAGAAGAACCTATAAGGAGCATGTCATCAACATATATTAAAAGAACTAGAATTCCAAAAGATGAATGTAACACAAAAAGAGAAGGATCAGCTAGACTGCAAAAGAAACCATAATCCAAAAGAAACTTACTAAGCCTATCAAACCACGCACGAGGTGCTTGCTTTAACCCATAAAGAGCACACTGAAGCTTACGAACATAAGATGGTTTTCTGAATCTACCATACTAGGAGGTTGTTCCATGTATAAATCCTCAGTAATATAATCATATAAAAAAGCATTTTTAACATCTAATTGCCGAACTGGCCATTTTTTAACTAAAGCAACAGATAAAACCATGCGAATAGTTCCAAGCTTAATTACAAGAGAAAATGTCTTAGTACAATTGATGTCGTCAAGTTGATGATAACCCTTAGCTACAAGCTGGGCTTTGAGTCGATCCAAAGTACCATCGGATTTTAATTTAGCCTTAAAGACCCATTTACAACTTATGACATTTAAGTCATCTGTTTGTGGAACTAATTTCCAAGTATGATTCCTATGTAATGCATCTAATTCCTCTATCATGGCATTTTTCCAACCAGCATGAGCAAGTGCAGATTTCACAATTTTAGGTTCACTTGGAATCGTGGGAGATAAGGTAACAGTCAAAGCATAGCGAGGATTCGGTTTAACAATACCAGACTTAGACCTTGCTGTCATAGTGTGTGTAGTGAGTGGTGGAACAGAAACTATACCTGCAGATTGAGCTCCAAGAAGTGAAACAGCAGTGGATGTACCTGGTTCCTCATGTTGTTGGGAGTCCAAGGAGATAATCGGATCAGCACAACCAAAAACAGATTGCCACTCTTCTGCTGGTTGCATAAAAACTGCATCTGCAGCTTGGTCAAAAGCAGCCGGAGGTCCTTGGACTGGTTCGGCAACAGCTCTACTGTCAGCACTTGCTAGTGGAGCATTTGCTGCATCAAAATTATTTAGTGAATCATCATTAAAAGAAGGTACCGGTGAGATCAAAGACGCAGAAACCTCTATTGCAACATTATTCACATTTTCATCATGTAAAGATGGTAAAGGTGTGGAAATGTCATCCAAAGTAGCTGCTGGTTGTGAGACAGAACCGTTTGATTTTTCTGAAGTAACTTGCACACAAGGAAAAGGTAAAATATAAGATTCACACTCAGACACAGAATCATCATCTTTACTAGTAACTGATATTTTTTATAACCAGAGGTTTATTACCTATAGTGCATATAAATTATCCGACAAAGAAGATTTAAATGGAAACACCAATTCATCAAAACTCACATGTCAAGAAATTATAAATTTTTTTGTTTTTGGATTATAGCACTTATAGCCCTTATGCTTCTCACGATATCCAATAAAAACACACGTGCAAGATTTTGGATCAAACTTATATCGCCTAGTATCCCAAATATATGGAAAACATTTAGAGCTGAATACACGCAATGAACTATAATCAAAATTAAAGCCATTTAACATGTAAAAGGGAGTTTCATTATGCAATGAAGGTGATGGCAGCCTATTAAGAAGAAACACAGCAGTTTGGAAAGCTTCAACCCACATATACAAAGGCAAATGACTATGAAACATCATTGTAATACCTAATTCTCGAATTAAACGGTGTCATCGTTTTACCATACCCGTCTGTTCAGGGGTATAAGGACATGAGATTTGGTGTTTAATACCATTAGCAAGAAAATGATATGACAACCTAGAATTAATAAATTCTCCTCCTCCGTCGGAATGAAACATTTTAAAGTGCTTGCCAAATTGTCTAAATACAAACTTCTCAAAAGCTAAATATGCAACAAAAAAAATCAGATTTCTGCTCTAAAGGAATAATCCAAGAGTATTTGGTAAAATCATCAACCAAACATGCATAGAATTTAAATTTAGCAATAGACAATACAGGCGTAGGTCCCCACAAATCATAATGGACCTTATCAAAAGCAGTTGAACTAGAATGTTCTGAAGAACTAAAAGGAAACTTACTTAATTTCCCTAACTGACAACTATCACAAAGATATTTTGATTGTAATGAACCCTTAACATCTATTAAATTTTTATTACTAAAAATAGAAATCGCAGAAGCTTGAGGATGCCCCAATCTTTGATGCCAAACAGTAGCAATACCTGCCTTAAAATGATTTGAAAAATATGCTTTAGGTGCACCAGACAAGGTATACAAATTACGCCTCT
The DNA here is from genome assembly GCA_948099535.1 of Jatropha multifida. Classification (NCBI taxonomy): domain Eukaryota; kingdom Viridiplantae; phylum Streptophyta; class Magnoliopsida; order Malpighiales; family Euphorbiaceae; genus Jatropha; species Jatropha multifida. The sequence continues at coordinate 96,461 of CANUEX010092970.1, read as the reverse complement.
TTGGCCCTGTTAGAAGAATTTGCCCCGTTTTTCTGTCCTTTACATGAACAGAAACGTTAGAAAACTCACAGTTCACAGGATGATCATCAGTTAATTGACCAATTGATAAAAAATTCTGTTTCAATTCAGGAACTAACAAAACATTTGAAATTGGTAAATGATTTTTTTGCTTAATATAAGTAGTACCTACACCATCTATGGGCAAGAACGATCCATCACCAATAGCAACAGAATCCGTACCACAATAATCATTAACAATTTTCAACATAAATTTGTTACCTGTCATGTGATGCGAAGCACCCGAATCAGCAGTCCAATCAGCATCCATCACTGCGTTGTCCAGAGTAAGAGCAGCAAGAGCTTGTGGCAAATTCTCTTGTGGCGCCTTAGGAATCCACCAACATATCTTAGCGATATGACCTAGTTTTTCACAGAACTGGCAGACTTCATCTTTGTATAGCTCTCGTTCTTCGGCTGTCATGCATTGCTGCCCAACTGGTGGAGGACGACGCTGTAAAGAAGAAGCTCCTTTATTTTGATTTTGACCTCACGATTGCTACGCTTGAAACCCTCGACCCTGAGAATTAAAACCAACACACCGATTTGAGTTGGAGCCCATTTGTCTCTGTTGATTGCCATAAAGCGCAACATGAGAGGTGATTTGATCAATCGCTGAATCTGATTGACACGCAAACCAATTTCGTCATTGATCAAGATTCTTCAGTTGTGAAATCAATTCCTTGTAAGTTGGACGTAGAGGTTTCAACATCATCGTAGTGAATGTTTCATATTGAGGCCCTAAACTAGTAAGAAGATAAAAGACCTTCTCACCGTCTGGAACTGTTTTGCCAATTGTGGAAAGATTATCGCAGATCTCCTTGAAAAGTCATAAATGCTCAGTTATCGACTTATTTTCATCTTTGCAAAAATAAGTAAGTTGCTGCCTTGAGGTAAACTCTCTTTCTTGGGAGTCTTGTGCATAGGCGTCCTTTAAAGCACACCAAACAGCACAAGCCGTATCCAATTCAATGACAAGTCTGAGCGATTCTTCAGCAAGAGTTCCAAAGATCCACCCTTGAAGTAATCAATCTGGCTTTTGCCAAGTAATAAAACCATTAAAAAGTTGTGGTTCATAATTCTCTGGAATAAGTGTGGGAGGGGTAACAAATTTCTGAGTTGTTGGATATTCTTTCACGAGATGATCAGATAATTCCTGACTCTCAGTTAAACTCAACACTTGCTCTCTCCACAGTGGATAATTTGTTTGTTTGAGTTTTAGAGTGACAAAATTGGTGACATTTAACGAAAGCGAAGCCATGGTAAGCAGATGTTAACCTGCTCTGATACTAAGATAAAACTAAGGATTTGGAAGAGAAAATCTGAATATTGTATTTGTAAATTGAATACTCTGACACGCATAAATGAGTTGTAGTCCTATGTTTATATAGGCTACCTTACAACAGAGTTTCGAAATACATGGCAAGATAATCTGGACTAGCTTACATAATTGAACTTATTACTCTTAGGACTCTTATCACTAAACACATTCAAATTAAGAATAAATTTACAGAATATTTTCAGCTGAATAAGTGGAACAACCTTATCTCTCCATTACTCAAGCCTTTGTCAGTTAACCTTATCACTCCAAGGGATAGAATCATCCTTATCACTCCGTGAGTTAATAATCAGAAATATGGAATGAATGGAACCATAACATTTTCAATGCATCCAAAGTTCTGAGAATAAAGTCAGATTTAACATGTCAAAGTATCAGAAATCTAAGCTTCCCTCAGTCAAATAACATTTTTTCCACAACCACATGCCTGAAATGCCAAAATATTCATAAGACCTATGTAATACTACCTGGTACAGATCATCCTCCCAAGTACAACTGAGTAAAACCTTCTTACAAAAAATAGAGTTATTACAATAGCTTAATACGACAAAAGAACACGAACTTATCTTTAGGTTTTGCAAAAATAGTGCACCAAAATGCATCCAAACCCAAACGCAGTAGCGCATTTAAGGAGCAACATTTGTTTCTTCATAATGCCAATACTATCATGAATCATTAATTTCAGCTCATCACAATCTTCTTTCAATTTTGTGAATTCGGGCATCAACCTATCCTTCAGAACCTCACAATCCTCCCTCATCTCATGCGTTAGTAGAAGGATTTCAGTTTCTAAGAAATTAGTAATTGATGTCTTGATTCGGCGAACATCCTCTTACAACAACGCATTGTATAGTCCCTGCTCGTTCCCTGAGGTCTGGGAACCCAAACATGCTCTGATCCACTATCTATGAGTCTCCAACTACGGCCACTCAACACCTCATCATGCCAAACAGCAAAATTGCAATACCGTCCCTAATTCCAAATTTTTCAATATAAACCATGAACTAAACAAAATGATTTTCATTAATCATTTTAAACAACAGTATACGAAATCATAAATCTAATATCTCACATTGAAATCTGCACAGCAATGGAAAATGCGGCCACGGTGCTCCTCCATGGTAGAAACTTGGGTGATGCATGGATGCCCACAGAGACAGTATAGAACTGTCCTCTTTCGCTCGTCATTTCTTGGATTGTTACCCATTTTTGCAGATATGAGACCATTTGTATCCATCCTACAATTAATCGACAAGTTTGAATGGATTTTGTTAGATTAATTTTTTTGCTAGGGTTTAAACAACAATGGTTTTTCTTATTTTTTTTGTGGCACATAAAAGAATGTCTTTACTTTCAACTTTATTTACTTAGCTGACCACTCAATTTATCATGTGTGTGATACAATAAATTAATGGGCTTATTATTACTTAGAAATTCAATTCACTCTGCCTAATGATTTGTCACCCACTTCATCTGGCCTGCTGGGCTTTAATTCACAAACGTTTACATTTTGCCTGTTTAAAAGCTCACCCAACATCAATAACGTCCCACTTTACATTCAGCCCTCTTATAAAATAGGTACTTGCACACCTACTGCAAAATCAGTTGCACCTTTCAAATTATCTATAGTAGAACTCTAAAATGAATAATGTATCTGACACGAAAATTTGCAGCTTATGGGTTGCATTTTATTAAATGCAATGGCCCTATTCATGTGATTTTCAGTATATAATTTTTTGCTGTTATTAGAAGCCATTATATCAACTGGAGCGTAAATAGTCTTCGTTTTCTCAGACCAAGTACGAATCACTCTAAATTTACAGTTAATTCTAATTTAAATAAATAATATTTCTCTCCATAATATCAATTATTCAACCATATCATCCAATTCCAAATGAATTTTCATCCACTTGTTCTTTTATATGACCTTTCTTAAAAGAGTTCATATTCTCCTCTTAAAACAGTTTATAAATTTATGCTTTCAAACAATTTAGACATTATGGTTAATGTCTTCTTAATAAACTTAACACTATAAAATACACTATAAAAATCATACAATTTTCTTCACCCTACAACGACTTTGTCCACTTTTACATAAAACATCTTTCCTCTAATTATACCTCTATTCAGCAAGCTCTTTTATGTCTGTGGGAACACCTTTCTGCACCCCCATACCTCTACGACTCAATTGCTGGTCCAAAAGATGATCCACTGAATCAAATGTTGGAGTACCTGCATTCCAATCAATCAAACACTTATGGAATATTAATTTTTTGTTAAGCAATTTTAGCATATGTATTAATTTCTACTAAGTTTACCACTCCTGGTGGTAGCAAGCCAATTGCTAATTATTGGATACCACAGACCCGAACATAGGTGCATTATCTTACCATTACCATTATCCTGCACATCATCTTTGCCGCAACCAATGCACCCATTGCACCCATTACTTAATCTTTTCACTCTCACTCTCCCCCAATGCATATCACCTGCCTCTAAAGGATGGGGCATACCATATCCAATGGACAACACTTACCATTAAATTTAGGCAAACTTTTATTACTTCTGTTACACAACAACGAAAATTATGTTCTTTACTTTATAAACTAAGCTGCACAAAATCTACTAGCCTCTTTATGTCCAAAGCCAGTAGAATTCAAAGAATCACTAGCAATAGCATCTCGTATGGACGCCCTCTCCCATGCGCATACCCTTGACAACACATCCCACTTCATAGGTCTTCCTAAATCCAAATGGTCTAGGTAGAATATCTACAAATGTCACATTCAAATGCAAAACTCATAACTTTATAACTTGCATATGTTCTAACACAAAACATCAACTATACAAAAATTACACTATATTTTCAAATCATACCTTCAAAAACAAAATGCATCCTCCTAGGCCACTTGCTTTTCCACTTTTCCTTACAGCTTCCTTAAACCTTTCAACATTTTTCACTAGCCATTCTAACACAAACTCAGCCCAATTATATTCCTTAGTTGCTTTTATATCAGTAACCACTTCAAGCAATTGTGGGCTAAATCTACTACATTGGGTTGGACATAATAAAACCCCAAGTGTATACAAAAGAAAGTGTTATTGAAATTCTTGTTTTCTCATGCTCACCCAAACTTTCTTCATTACCTCAGCCTCCACTACCGCTTTACATCCTTCATACTTGCCCATAATGTGTTTTACAAGTTCTTCTCAAATCTTCCTCTTCTGAAGACGAGCAGGAGCACTTCCTCCGGATGGGATGCCCAAAACCCAACCAACATGGTTCAGCACTATCCTGATATTGACGCCTCTTGGTAACTCAAGGCAAACTTTCTCTGTGTTCAATTGCTCACACAACCAATAACATAGCTTTCGATTTAGTATTAGTTCTGGCAATTTCATTAACTCTCCGAAGCCTGGCTCCGGAACCCACTCCTTTTGCATATCAGTCAACTCTTGCACCAATGCTCTAAATGCCAAAGGCCTACATCGTACATTTTGGCTCTAGGCAAATGGTACATAAATGACAATAATAGAATGTCAAACCAGTTTCAAACACATATGTTTTATCGAATTTATTAATTTAATCATTAACATCTTACCCCTACAGACTTTTTTTCACCCCTTCCTCAGGACACTTTCCCATTTCATCTTCATATTGGACTAGAACATCTATACATATGGTCTTATTCTTGATGTTTTTCTTAAGTCCCTGCCTGCAACTCATTACAATGACATATATCAAGGGTTCGATTAGCACAATTCTTATAAGCCCAACTTAATCACATCTATTTCAACTCTTTCATAAATATAATAGAATCAATCGTAACTAAATCCAGAATTTTTTCAACCACACATTATGAGCTTCACTTAATTTCATATTCACATTGTAAGATATATTAGCTTTGCAAAATCAATACAATTCCCTTCTAACATAGTAACATTCCTCTGCCCCAATCTCATAAACCCAACAACAATAATTCTGCATATTGTTTCTACACCACATTTCGCCACCCACGCCATCTTACTCTTACTTTAATTACTATAATAATTAAATGCCAATATTCATGTCATATACAACTTCAATAATATCACAAATCAATCCTTCTAATCACCTAAACCAATTCAATTTCATTTCACTACATTCTTTAATTACACTCAACCATCAAAAGCGCCTAACACTGCAAAACCTAATTTACATTAAGAATAGAGGTGTTGTCTTCTTACCTGGTCATCGATAGGTTTCTATTTTATGGCCTTCTTATTCTTCAATCTTTCCCTTCCTTTTATCCACCGATCCCTCTTTCTACGACCCTCCTCTCTCTCCTCTCTTGTTCTCGTTCTACGATTTTCAGCTTTGTACGACCCTGGTCTCTTATTTTTTATCTATGGTTTTCAACTCTAATTTCACAAGATGACCTTCTATCTATTTCGCTCTCTTCTGCACCACCTCTTTCTTCTTCAAAATACAGTATTACGCCCTTGTTTCCAACACCTCTTTCTTCTTCCAATTACATTATTACCCTTCCCTGTATTATTACCTTTCTTTGTATACATATGTATACGTATATTTTTCAAACTGAACATCAGGGCCCACATTGTACTGAACATACATTATTTTACTATCTCATGTATATGCGACTCGAGCCACTAATAATTTCTAATGTCACAAATATGAAAAAGTAATCAGGTTGTGCCATCTAGAAATTAACTGCACATCATTACCATCAAACATAAACGAAAAACAGAGCAACTTTAGTTCACACATTTAAAAACCCTAACTTTCATATCCATTAACTGATATATAATTGAAAATGATAAAATGAAGCAATTTCAAAGTTAACACACTAATACTCTAAACTTCTTTTAATATATTTCAATACTTTATGCAAAGAGCAGTAGTTTTGAAACAGTACCTTTTTTGGTCTTCTCCATTGCTCGCTTTCTATTTCTAATGCCAGTAACACCAAGCAACACCAAAACCAACTTAAAGCAAAGTGAAAATTCCTTTAATGAGCTTCATCGATCTCCAAGTAAAGAGGATTTCATTTTTGCTACTGGATTTCATTTTGAGAGAATAAAGAGAAAAGACGACTTGTTTGGTTGTTTCCCTCCAATAATAACACAGTCATTTCATATGGCGAAGAGGTTATTCATGTAATTTTATCTCTTTTTAACAGTTTTAGGAAGGAATTTATATGGAAGGATGCTCTTGCCTGATCAAAGTGAAATATACGAATATCTATATATTTATATGAAAGCTAAAACAAAAAGAAAGTTTTAACACCTTCTCTTCGTTCAGTTTTCTATTTTTTTTTAAAAAATTTAAATTTTTTTCATTTTTCTATATTTTGATTGGTAAATTTTTTAATTTAATATTAATATAAAATAGTGATAATTGGTAATTTTTAAAATCTTATCTAATCTAATCATCTAACCTAATCCAACAACTTCAAAACCTATCTAGCTAGATGTATTTACTATATATAACTTTCTACCTCTATCTCCTTTCAACGTAATTCACAAGTTTATTTATTTAGAATAACTCTTCTTCTTCTCATATATGTATGAGTATTCATAGCCCAAATATGAAATTTTTATAATTTTTGTTTAGTTTTGGGCTATCTATAACCAAGTTGATTAGTTTTTCACTTATATTTTTTTTTGTTACAGGGGTAAAGAGCAAGGCTCTCGAGAACTAAACGCAGTCTCTAGATTAGGGTGGGAAATGCTACTTGCATCATGCAATAGCAATAGATCAAGACCTGGAGGGGAACACACATGAGTCCCTAAGGAAAAAAAACACGCTACATCCGTTAGGAAGTCTACGGCATAATTTGCTTCCCAATATACATGACTAATCCGATAGTCTCAATTCAAAGCAAGCATGTCCTTCACAGCAATGATAAGAGACCACAAACCGTTCACAAGGAGATCATTAGTTGTGACTGAAGAAACCATAAACTGGTTATCACAGTCAACTTCCAAATCTCAAAATCTCAGCGACCAAGCTAATCTCATACCTTCCAAAAGCATAAGAGTTTTGCAGGCCTTTTTTTTCCAGCACCCATGATTGTGATTTTGAAAATTTTGATTTTGATTTCTCTTTTTTCTCATTTGTATAAATTTCAAGATTTCTTGTTGTTCCTTTATAGAATTATGGAGATGCAAGAGGTTGTGCTTTGGGCCCGTGATTGGTACTAGACAAAAAAAAAAGAGAGGACTATCACATAATTACAAGCAAGAAAACATAATGTAAAGTTAATTAATTGGTATTACAGTAATGTGACATTAACGAGTATTTTTAGTTTAAATATTTTAATTTTCAAAATATATGTGAATTATTTATTTTACTGTAAAGTTGAAACATGTCTCTTAATATTTTTTTTCTTTTATATATTTATGTGAATTAAATTATTATATAAAACAATATAAATCAATAGATGAGACCTGATAAAATAATATTCATGTTTAACGAATAGTCTCTGTAATTCCCAGAACACGTCGGGAGGTTGACTTCAATATTATGTAGGTTTTGTAGAAAGACGGGTGGATGAAGTAAGAATTGTTGGCAAATAAGATAATGATATATACTATATTAATGAGGTTTGTCTGTTAAGGAAAAATATTAAGTGTTGATAATTGAAAATATCAATATAATGATATATCTATGATACTACATATAAATGAATTTATTCTTCACTTTATTGATGAAGGTACTATTCATGGAGATTTTCTTCTTCATTTCTAAATTTTCCAATTGCATTATGGAAAATTTATTTTATATTATATAGATCTCCCTACATATCTATTTATGTTTAATATAAAAAAATGTATTTGTGTCAAGAAAATATTTTTTTTTTTTTGCAATTGTATGTTTCGCTTTTAATTTTCTTATATCAAAAGTAGAATTAATAATTACATAGTTAATTACTATTTACTATTAAGATTTTTCAATCTTTCACAGTCTCTAATTTAAAAAGAATTTCTAAATTATTAGGAAACCATCTTGGCTTCAATACTTTGTTGCAATTGTGCAGTTGTACACACTAAGGGCAATAACACTTTTAATCTTATTGATACAACAGATGATGACTTAGCAAACCAATTACAAGTCACTCTTTTCATGCATCCTACTTATCTTTTAAAGCAAATGTATCCAAAATTTAAGAGCCTCATCTTTTTATATATATATATGAAAGCTGAAACAAAGAGAATATTTAACACTCTTCCTTTGTACAGCTTTCTATTTTTCTTTTTTAAGAAATTTTAGAGAATTTCTCTTTATTTTTCTATCCTTTGATTGGGTTAAATTTTTTAAAAAATTAATTTGTAATTAACAAAGAAATAGATAATTATAATTTTTAAATTTTGAATTTTGAATTTTTTTCTTGTTTAATGGGTTCATCTACTATTACTGTAGATATATTTTCTTGATCTATCTATCTATCTTCTTCTCTATCACGTCTCTCTCTTTCCCTCTCTCTAAAAATCAATCCATCTATTTAACCATCATTGTCTCTGTTGAGACTATCACATCTCTCTCTTTCCCTCTCCATTTATCAATATCGTTTGTTTTTAGATTTTGAAGTATGGAATAATAACCGTAGCAAGATTGTATAAAGCAAGATTGTATAAAGGTAACAAAGGATTACTTTTGAAGCTTTATTAGTATTATAATCTCTTATTTTTCCCTCATTATTCTCATATTAGAATGAGAAGTAAATTGTTTTGCCTAACTAATCAATTTGATTGTTTAAGTGTTATACTAACTTTTTGAACACGAACATTGAACATGGGACCAAAAGCCTGCAGCTAATTTCATGTATTATCGAAATCATTTTTTATTTTCATACAGAATTTATATATTTTCTTCTCTATTTTATTCTTATTTATCACGGTAAAGTTATAGTAAACTCTTAATGGAAGAAGCAGAGCAGATTGCTTGCAAGAAGCATAGATCAACTAAAATAGCAGTCATTTGGTGGAAACACATCATTATTATAGAAAATTGGGCTATGAGCTTAAAAGCCCGTACTTTGTTTTGCTTAATTTTAGATGCAGCCTAAGAGTTTGATATAACAAAATTTCAGTTTAAACATGTGTTTGTATATTTTCAGTTTATTTGTTATCTAAAAAGGGAAAAAAAAAAGATTGAGATTATCAATCTCCCTACTTAATGTAGTTTTTGAAAAACTTTTGTTCCTTTTTTTTTTCTTTCGGAAAAGACTGTTCTATTGTTTTTGGTACTGTTTGTTTTTGTAGTTTTCTATTTAAGTTTACAACGTGCATGTTTAAAATCACTTTTATATTTTTCATTATTGAATTGAATCATTGCGTTAAAATTGATATCAAATTCTTCAAGTGTCTTTCATAATTCAAATTCTAAATTCTAAGTCCTGCTTTTATTAGGTTTATATTATTAATATATACAAGATACAGTAAATTCAATATTTTTACTTTTTTTTAGTAGTTTTTAGAACTTAATTAGTTTGTTTATAATCATCTATTTAAGTTTCAAATAAAAATTAATTATTTTACTGTCATTTATCTTATGTTTATATGATTATCCTTTTATTTTATTTTATTTTATTATTATTAGTTACGTATACTTAAAAATAAAGACAACCTCGCTTCTTTCTAAAAAAACCTAGCTTCTACTTCTTCTTGTTTTGCCCGATAAACGTTTTTCTCTCTCTAAATATATATCCAATTCATTCTTTGATCTATATTTAATATTTTTACCTATATTTAATTAATTATTAATTTTAAGATCTTCATAAATTTATAATAATTTCCAAATTGTATCTATTAATATAATATATTTTTTATTTGATTCAATTTCATTGGCATATATTTCCTGTCTACTGTTTTTAATATTTGATCATACAAATTTATATTATTATATAATATATAATATATAATTCAATTCTACATGTTACTATTCAAAATCAAGTGTCATGGCTTGATATATTTAAAATTTAAAATTTTTGACACTTTTAATCTTTTATTTAAAGTTCTATATATCTTTATTTTTTTTAATGAGTAATATGATTTATCTAAAAATAATAATAAGGCAATAAAATATAAAATGTACGTGCCTTCACCTAACTCTAAATAAAGTAATTCCATAATCGCTTGAAAAAAAGGTAGAGATTTTTAATTTTTCAAATTTTGATTATTTAATATAGTATTTTTAAGTGTAATAATTTATTGAAAATATATGTATTTTTTTATTAAATGTTTTTTGAACAATTTAAAGTACAAAAGTTGAAGATATATATGACTATAAATATTTATATTTGTTATCTAATAAAATTATCTAAATACTTTATATTTGATCTTATTTTATAGTAGATCTAATAATATATACTCATTAAAAATAAAAATTACTCTCTCATTAAAAATATTATAATTTTCATAATTATTCATTTATAATGTGTTATATATATTATAAATTAAAATATTTTTAAAATTAATAATTACTCAAACAACACAAATAACCGCTTTCGTTTGATATATTTCAGAAAGTACGAGTACCGATTAATTGTTATGTTTCGCATAACGATTTATAAATCGCCTCAAAACCAGCGAAAAAGATCAGAGTAGTAACACCCAAAGCGCAAGAAATGCCTCCAAAGAACACAGCCGCCGCTGCCAATAAAACAACCGCCTTTCAGTGCTCAATCCCTTTTCTCGTTCTCTGCTTCATTTTCGCTTCGCTTCTCTCCCTCTCTCTCTTCTTATTACTCTACAATTCAAGCACATATTTTCCAAATCCTCAAAATACCATTCAAAATCCTCAAAATTCCCTCAAAGTCTACTTAGCTGACCTACCTAGATCCTTCAACTATGGCCTTCTAGACCAGTACTGGTCATTATCCGAACCCGATTCCCGTACTAGCTACGACCCAGATCATACCCAGATTGGCACCATAAACAACAATAACAAAAATTCTAAATACCCTCCATATGCTGAGAATCCGTTGATCAAACAGTATAGTGCTGAATACTGGATCACCGGCGACTTGATGACACCGGAGAATTTGAAGTTTCAATCTTTTGCTAAAAGGGTATCTGATGTTAATCGAGCCGATGTAATTTTTGTACCATTTTTTGCTACATTGAGTGCGGAAATGGAGCTCGGAAGAGGGAAAGGTACGTTTAGGAAGAAAGAAGGGAATGAAGATTACAAAAGGCAAAAGGAAGTTGTTGAGTTTGTGAAGAATTCTGAGGCCTGGAAACGATCCGGTGGAAGAGATCATGTTTTTGTTCTAACAGGTACTGCTTTTAATAGAAATGAGCTTTCCATTTTCTGAATTATCTTCTGCCTTTGATTTGATTTTTAGCTTTTATTTTTTTTGCTAATTAGTTTAAATCTTCGAACATTTGTGGCTGATTGTAGGTATCTTTTCAATGCTTTGAAACTTATTGATCTAATGTAGTCCTATTTTTGTATGTGATGTCATATCTGAATTTAATATTGAGCTTTGAAGATTTTTTTTTTTTTTTTCAGTGCAAGCTCCTAAAGGGAGTACTTACATTATATGGTATTATAACTATATTTCATAGTGAGTTTTGTGCTATGAAGATTATCCTGAAAATATTGAATCTTTTGCTACACAAAATTCTCTATATTTAGGTTATATAACGTGCTAAATACATGTCTACCCTGTATAAATTTGATTACAAATGGTTAAATATAATGCTGCTTTTGTTTCACCTACTCATGAAGCAAGACGGTGAATCTTTCTTAATAGTTTAGTATCTTATGATTTAGTCTCTGAATTGTCAGGTTATATTAAAACTTGAAGCATTCTTTGGCAGACCCAGTTGCAATGTGGCATGTAAAAGCTGAGATAGCGCCAGCTATCCTCCTGGTGGTGGATTTTGGTGGATGGTTTAGGCTTGACTCTAAATCATCCAATGGTAGCTCATCAGATATGATACACCATACTCAAGTTTCGTTGCTGAAAGATGTAATTGTTCCATACACACATTTGCTTCCTAGATTAAACTTGTCAGAGAACAAGAAACGCCATACCCTTCTTTATTTCAAAGGAGCCAAACATAGACACCGGGTCAGTATCTATTTCCAGTGTCCTTTAGATGATAGCAAGCAAGGTTTTGTTTTTGTTCAAGCATCATAATTTTCTGTCTTCAAATTTAGTTTTGATAAGCTGTGTTTTTCTCCTTTTATTTTTTGTTGTAGTTACAGTAGATAATTTCAGGTCCTTTATCATGCTACTTGCACCATACTGATTGCAAATCAAAGTTTTTTTTGTTTCTCTTGTTGCTTTCTTGTTTACCAAATTGATCCCATCTGTCATGTTCTCAAGATCACTGCCACCCCCCAAAAAGAGGGAAAATGATAAATAAAATCCCTTGCCAAATCGGCCCTTCTCACTCTTTTTCGTGGAGGGCAATCTCCCTTATTTTGAGAAGTAGATTATTCCAAAAGGATACCTTTAAAGTCATGTTTTCTAACTTAACTGCTGTGCCATTTGAATTATAGCTGCTATTACCCCAGCTTCTGTTTGAAAAACATGCCTGTTAATATAATATTTGAAATGGTTAATTGTTTTCCCGTGGGCTAATGACCAAAAAAAATTTTAAAAAATTTCAATTGTACCCACTTGATTAAAATTGCACCATCATCTTTCGGAACTGAGAGATTGATTAAGAGTTGTACTAGAGTTGTGTTTGGAGATGACTGACTGGAGAAAATGATTGGTATAATAGGTTATATTTCATTCAAGTATATGCTCAAAAAGGAAAATTTACATCAAATATTTCAAGGTTGGGATAGAATCATATTTTGGAAGGTTTGAGTATGCTTGCAATTTTGAGAGAAGGTTTGTTCATGTGCCTTATTTTTTGGCTATTAGGCCTCTTTTGATAATACTTTTCGTTTATTTATATATTTATTTGGTACAATTAGAAGTTAATTGTGACTGATTTACAAAGTAACAATAACAAGAGCCTTGCTTTTAAACTTGGAGAAAACTTTATAGGAAAGTAACTTTCATCTCAATCAATTGACACATGTTAACTGCGCTCGGTTTTGCATAATTATGTGGTAGTGTTTATTAATTTTTATTTTATTAACAGGGAGGTATGGTTCGAGAAAAATTATGGGATTTGTTGATTAATGAGCCCGGGGTAGTCATGGAAGAAGGCTTCCCCAATGCCACTGGGAGAGAGCAGTCGATCAAAGGCATGAGGACCTCAGAGTTCTGTTTGCACCCAGCTGGGGATACCCCTTCTTCTTGCCGACTTTTTGATGCCATCCAAAGCCTCTGTATACCTCTTGTTGTCAGTGACCACATTGAACTCCCATTTGAGGGGATGGTGGACTACACAGAATTTTCTGTTTTTGTGGCAATTGATGATGCCTTAAAACCAAGTTGGCTTGTGAGTCGTCTTAAAAGCATTTCTGAAAGGCAGAAGGATGAGTTTCGTAAAAAAATGGCCAAGGTTCAGCCAATTTTTGAATATGATAATGGCCATCCCGGCGGTATTGGACCAGTTCCTCCAGATGGTGCAGTTAATCACATATGGAAAAAGGTCCAACAAAAACTGCCAATGGTTAAAGAAGCCATTGTTAGGGAGAAGAGGAAACCAGCAGGTGTATCAATTCCTTTGCGGTGCCATTGTATCTAAATGAATGGCAGTTTCTTTCTCTTTTCTTTCTCCTTGTGGAGCAATAGAACTTTTTTGGAATGAAATTTTTTGTTTTACAAAGCTTAATAAAGGTCTTCTACCACTTTACTGCTTAATGCACGTCTTCTGTACTCATTTTCCATCATTTTAAAAACAATTTCTGAAATACATTAAGAGATGAGCATTTTGGAGTGCATGATGACTCAAACTACTCATATTTCCAAGTCAATCATAATCATGCTAGCAGTTTAACAATCTAAAAAAAAAAGAAAAGGTAAAAGAGATGAATGATTTGATGAACACTTAAATTACATTCCAATTCTATCCCCGCTCACTAAATAGAACCTAAACTTTTTAGAATGATCATCAAAATTATGTTCTAGTCCAAGATTATAAAAGACCTGCAGAATCAAAATTAATGCTTCAACATGTATTAAACAAATTGAAAGTAATGGTTACAGCATTGGATTTCTTATTGTTTTTTTAATGGAGAGGGGGGAAAACGTGAAACAATAGTAAGGGGGCTTCAATCTACGCCTTGGGTGCAATTCCTGCCTTGATCTTCTGAATGGTAGGAACATCTGTTTTGAAAGACTGAGCAAGTGTTTGGTCATCAATTCCAGTCGCAAAGACAGTAGTGGGAACCGAAACAGTTCCAGCATTTGCGCTGCCAAATGCCGAAAAAGCCATTGCAGGGTTCTTAGGATCTGCGTTGTACTGATAGTGAACTAATCCTTTAGGAAACACAAAAATGTCACCGAGTTGTAGAGTTTGAGTATATAGTTTGTTGGTGGTGTCAATAAATCCAACCTCAAGGCTTCCAAGAACAACAAATAGAAGCTCAGAGGCGCGAGGGTGGGTGTGAGGTGGGTTAACACCACCTGCAGGATATTGCAGAACAGCATAGGAAACACTCTGGCCATTTAGAGCAGGAAATTCAGCCATTCTTGCTTTTGTTACCTTGAAGGTAGCAGGATCAGGAACGTTAAAAATTCCGCGAAATCCAGTGAAGGTGAAAAACGCTCCATCAAAAGTTTGGTTTTGTGGTGCTATAAAGTCTGATAAGATATCTGGATCGCTTGCTTGGACTAACCAAGAAGCGGCAAAGGCAGCTAAAAGCAAGAACATGATATATTTAGAAAGGGTCGAGGCCATTGTTAATAGTTCAATTGGTTTCCAAATGTAGGAATTGGTTATTAGAAGAACAAGAAGGATTTTGTAGTTAGCCTTTACTTCACACCTCATTTTATAGGAAGCTAATGGACTAAGCTTTGTTGCAAATGAAGGCTGGTTCAGCAACCTTGTTCTGTGATCCGGCAAAGTGCATCAATTACATACGTTTTCTGTCAGCCGGCCAAATGCGAAATTGCTAGTCACAGCTAAGTCTTTTGTCTTTTTTGTCTTTTTATTGCCTTCGAAGAAGAATATCCGTCCATACTACATAGTGACATTGTATTTTTAGTCCGAAGACTATGTTATCATCGGAATGAGAAGGAACTAAAAATTTGCTACTTTCTACTGTCTATATATATATGACATAGTACAGAGAATTAATCAAATCATCTCAGCACCAAAAGTCTTCATATCAAATTCTTGAACCTTGAAAATGGCCTTCGCAATTTCCACATTTAGATCATTTTCACTGCTAATTGCGTTATTTGCCATTTTTCAAATAACAATGTCAGGAGATCCCGACATTCTTTCTGACTTCATCGATCCTTCAAATTCGAATGGATCAGTTGATGGATCATTCTTCACATTTACTGGCATGCGTTCTCTTGTCGATGCTCCACCACCAACAGCTTTCGCAGTATTAAAAGCAAGTATGAAAGAATTTCCTGCTCTAAATGGACAGAGTGTTTCCTATGCAGTTCTTCAATACCCAGCCGGTACTCCTAACCCACCTCACACTCATCCTCGATCTGCTGAGCTACTTTTCCTTGTCGATGGATCTTTACAAGTTGGATTTATTGATACCACTAATAAGCTTTACACTCAAACACTCCAAGTTGGTGACTTGTTTGTATTTCCTAAAGGACTTGTTCATTTCCAATATAATGCAGATGAAACGAAACCTGCTTTTGCAGTTTCTGCTTTTGGAAGTGCAAATGCAGGAACTGTGTCACTTCCTAGTACCCTTTTCGCCACTGGAATTGATGATAATGTCTTGGCTATATCATTCAAGACTGACGTTGCCACCATTCAGGCTCTCAAGGCTGGTCTTGCGCCTAAGCCATGAAGATAGATAGCTATAGGCTTCATTTCCATTATCATTACCTTCTTCTTTTCATATATAAGTATCCATTTGTTGTCTATTTTTCATCATTTAGAGTTGAATAACCATAAAAAATTTCTCCTAACTGGAGTACAAATTGTTAAATGTAATTACTGCCTTTTAACTGTCAAATAATGCATTTTATTTAGCATATGCTCATACATCTTCTG
The DNA here is from genome assembly GCA_948099535.1 of Jatropha multifida. Classification (NCBI taxonomy): domain Eukaryota; kingdom Viridiplantae; phylum Streptophyta; class Magnoliopsida; order Malpighiales; family Euphorbiaceae; genus Jatropha; species Jatropha multifida. The sequence continues at coordinate 79,957 of CANUEX010092970.1, read as the reverse complement.
TGATTTATGAAGAATTACAATATTTGATTGTATCTCTATATGTTCTACATCTACTATATATCTATCTATATTATTTTTCTGAAAGAATCTATGTTTCTATATATGGCCAAAAGCATACAAAAAAAAATATTCCATGTATAAATTACTTCATTATAAAAGTTTGGTATTCAATTTTTTTGAAAAAATAAATAGATGTAAAATTTGAACTTCACAATTGGATAAATAAGAGTTAGGATTTACAAGGCGAGAACTACTTTTTTTAGGCCAAGGATTAATTGATTAGTTTGAATGTGATTTTTATTGATAAGAAAAAATGGTCTCTTTCTAAAATTTGAAATTAATTTAATAATTTTATTTTATTTTTTTCAATTCAATTTCATTTTATTTTTTTTATTGCAATGATAAAAGATTTATGGTACCATTTGAAATCATCGAATGAAAGCTTATGTACTTATATTGGATGAGAGAGAATATTCACAAAAAGAAATTTTTGTTCAATTTTTGCATTTTTTTTGTTCAGTCAACAAGAAAACGCAGAGGTCAAAGGAGAAATACTAAAATATTATACCAGGCAAATTATAGTGCAATCCCTATAGTTTGAAAAAACACAACTAGTCTGTCCCTATATTTTTAAAAGTAAAAGAGTTATTTTTATCATTTCATAAGGTATTTAATAGAAAAGATGTAAAAATTATACAGAAAGACTTTATAATCTAACGGAAGTAAACTGTGAGAAAATTTTAGCCTATTTTCTAAAAGACATAGAAGGACTAATTATATTTTACAAACTACATGAATAATACTGTAATTTTTCCATTTATTAATTTCTCTTCTTTCATACAGTTATTCCTCATTATTGACGAGTTTTTTTTTTGTGGATCTTTTATTTCTCTGGCAGTTTGATATATAATATGACTTGCAAATTTTAGATCTGCAAGTTCGCGTAAGTTTTTATTACCTATAGAGTCTAGTAGTGCGACTAGTTCCTCCACTAAAATTTAGTATATTAAACACTGAACATCAATTGTAACACGTTTTTGAAAAAAATAAAATTCGGAATAATATTGCAACAAGTTTCTTTAGTTGTGCTTTATGAAAATGGATGAGTTTTTACCAAAAGACTACTAACCTCTTCTATTAAGATCATCTCCTTGTAAGAATGTAAACTTAATGTGGAATAAAATATAAAGATCTTTGAATTCAACATATCTTAAAAATTTACTTAAGGTTTAGAAACATACTAGTAAAAGAAGATGCAGCCATGATTAATTTTAAAATATCCTTTCTTGAAATTTTATTGCTTATCACACTTCTCTCTTTCTAACCAGCATGTATGTAACTTTAGTGATGGAAATAAAACGAAAAACTTAACAAAAGGATGTTTTGGTTTTTCTTTTATAGACAAGAGATGAGGGCAAAACAGTTTCTTTTTATTTTTTTTAAAAGAAAACTGTCGTGTTCAATAAATATCCCTTCTTATATTTTATTTTATTTTTTTTAATTTCAATCCATCAAGGAATCCTATTATGAAGGGAGTTAACTCTATTATTTGGTCTTATCCATTAGTTGGCTAATAACTATAATTGGTTTTAAAAACTAGATTAGTGGACCAATAAAGACGTGAGTTTAACATTTTTCCACTTAAATACTAGATTAATAGACTAGTAAAAAACGTGAGTTTTACATTCTCCTACTTGGTCCATTAAATCGATTATGAAAAAGAGGAAAAGAAAAGAAAAAAAAATTAAAGTAAAATACATTTGACACGTGATCACGAAATTTCATATTAGCCAAAAATTCCAGATTAAAATACTACCATACTAAAATTAAAATACTACCATACTACCATACTACCATACATTCCTTCTACGTATTATACGTTAGTCACAATCATTAATTTGGTCTTCTAATCGAATAGCCCCTATAATTTATTTTGTCAAAATAATTCTTATTTGTCAAGCAATCATGATGTACCCCATAATTGAAAAACAAGAATAAGCAGAAACATATTCTTAATGCGCAATCATATTAATTATATAAAAGTTACAATATCCATAACATACATATCTTAGATTACTTAAAAGACTCATCCTTATAACATGTTCCATATACGTCTTTGGAGGTAACCCTTTAGTTAATGGATCAGCAATCATTAGTGCAATACTAATATTCTCAATTGACACTTCTTGTTTCTGGACTTTTTCTCTAACAACCAAATACTTTAAGTCCATGTGTTTGGACCCACTTGAGTATTTTCCATTCTTAGAGAAGAAAATAATTATTGTATTATCATAATACATTCTCAACGGCTTGGCAATTGAGTCGACAACACCAAGTCCTGAGATAAAATTTTGCAACCACAAAGCATGACTTGAGGCTTCAAAATAAGCAATAAACTCGGCTTCCATTATGGATGAAGCAATAACGGATTGCTTCACACTCTTCCATGAAATTGCTCCACCAGCTAACATAAAGATAAACCTAGAAGTGGATTTTAAGTTATTAAGCAACCACCATAATCTGAATCCGAGTGCCCAATGACTTCTAATTTTTTTTATCTTTTATATGAGAGCATATAATCCTTTGTTCCTTGGAGGTACCTCATAACCTTCTTTACTACTTTCTAATTTTCAAATCTTGGATTACTCTAGTATCTTCCTAACATTTCAACAGCAAAGCTAATGTCTGGCCTAGTGCATGTTTGGGCATACACTCTTAAGATAAAAATGGTGGTAGAATATCCACTCTTATTTCCTCAAGTTCCACTTTTCGAGGTTCATTACTCCCACTAAACTCGTCATTTTCTATGAATCTAGCATTTTCTATTTCTACTATCCTCATACTTTGATTAGGACAATAAAATCTATACCCTTTTGACTTCTCTGGATAACCAATGAAGAATCCAGATATAGTTCTTAAATCTAACTTTTTCTCATGTGGGTTATAGATTCTTGCCTCCGCTGGACAACCCCATATATGTAAATGTCTCAAACTAGGTTTCCTACCAATCCACAGCTCGAAATGAGTTATTGGGATTACCTTACTAGGAACTCTATTCAAGATATACATTATGGTCTTTAAAGCTTCACCCCACAAGGAAATAGGTACAGTTGCATAACTCATCATACTCTTAACCATTTCCATTAAAGTACGATTACGCCTTTCAGCAACACCATTCTGTTGTGATGTACCTGGCATTGTATACTGAGCACGAATGTCATGTTTTTCTAAGAATTTAGCAAATAAGCCAGGATTTTGTCCCGACTCATCGTATCTACCGTAGTACTCACCACCTCAATCTAATCTAACAATTTTAACTTTTTCATCTAATTGTCTCTCGACTTCTGTAATGTACAACTCAAGATACTAATAGCCTGAGATTTCTCATGAATTAGATATACATAACCATACTGTGATAAATCATCTATGAAGGTGTTAAAGTATTTCTCTCTTGTGAAATAAGGAGTTGAAAAGGGTCTACAAATATCTATGTGTATTATCTCAAGAAGCTCATTACTCCTTGTGGCACCTTTCTTTGTATGTATGGTTTGCTTTCCTTTAATACAATCCAAACATACTTGAAAATCAGTAAAGTCTAGATTTTGAAAAATTTCATCCTTTATTAATCTTTCAATTCTTTCCTTTAATACAATCCAAACATACTTGAAAATCAGTAAAGTCTAGATTTTGTAAAATTTCATCCTTTATTAATCTTTCAATTCTTTCCCTAGAGATGTGCCCCAGCCTTTCATGCCACAATAATAAAGAATTTTCTTTGATTAAGCCACGTTTTGAGTCAATATTTGAATGCAAGGTTACTAAAGCTTGTGCAAATTCAAGATTCAAAGAAATTTTATATAAACCATCATATAAAACACCAGAACCAACAATCACTGAATTAAATAACAAACTTAGTCTTTTACAACCAAAAGTAACTGAATATCCAAAATCATCTAATTTGGGTATAAAAATTAAATTCTTAGAAAACGAAGGTACATAAAATGTGTTCATAAGATCCAATTGATGGCCAACCTCTAAGCGTAAGCGATAGGTACCCATAGCTACCACTTCTGCTTTAAGACGATTTGCCATATAGAAAAATTTTTCACTTTCTTTCGGTTTCTGGGTTGTAAGGAATCCCTGCATCAAATTTGTAATATGAGTAGTGGCTGCAGAATCAACCCATCAAGTGTTGGAAGGAACTTCAGCAAGATTTGATTCATAACATACAAAAGCAAAATGCATACCTTTCTTTTCAAACCAATTCTTGCGTTTGATACAGTCCTTCTTCATATGTCCTTTTTTGCCACAAAAATAGCATTTAACAATAGATTTTCCATCATGACTTTGGCTAGTTTCTCCAGGTCCACTTACATTCTTTGGTGGAGAATTCTTTCTTTTTCCAAATTTGCCTTGCTTCTTTATAGCTCCATGAGTTATAGTAAGAGCTAAATGTTGTCCATCTTGCCTCATTCTCATTTCCTCTTGAATACACTTACTAGTCAGCTCATTCAAGTTCCATTGTTCATTAGTAGTGTTATAATGGATCTTGAAAGGAGCAAACTGGGAAGAAAGTGAGTTAAGAAAGAACTGCACTAAGAAGGATTCATCAACATTCATTCCTAATGCATTAAGCTTTGCAGCTTTTTCATTCATATTCAGAATATGTTGTTGAATTCCTTTCTGACCATCATATTTCATGGTGGTCAATTCAGCCATTAAAGTGTCAACAAGAGACTTATCAACGCATTTAAAACGTTCCATCATAAATTTCAGAAATTTTGAGGCTATCTCAGTTTAAGGAAGAGAAGTCTTGATATTGGCAGTAATAGTCATTCTCATAAACATAAGGCTGAGTCTATTTGATGTTATCCAAGCCTTTGAATTTTCCACCTCCTCTATCGTACTTTCTGCAATAACTTCTGGAGGTTTCTCATTTAATAAAGTCATGTCAAGATCCAATACACCCAATGAGAACTGGACCCTTTCATACCATTCCGAAAAATTCGACCCATCAAAAGTTGTTATTATAGAAGCAAGAGAATGCAATGAAGTTGGAACTGTGAAAAATAAGATAATGCTCATATAAGGCCAAAAAACTATAAATGATGAACTACTAATATCACTTTAATTTTTTCTTCGGGTAAAACCACAATATACATAGTGTTCAATCATCATTTGTGAAATGAAATTGTACTACTTATATGTTGTTACCTTTGGGTATCCATTTAAACTTTTCAAATAAATATAAAACATATTTTATTTCATATAATTAGTAAAAGTGACTCTCCTTTGGGCTAGTCTCAATCTACTAATTAAAATAAAATTGAAAAATATATATATTCATGTAATTTGCTACCATAAAATCTCAACGTTTCATGTTACTTTGATAACTGTCAGAAACTATAAAATTCTATGAAAGCAAGAATTGACTATAATATATATATATATATTCTTCTAATTTTGCATGAGTCATTCCTTAATATTCAATTATTAAAAGAAATGAATATAAATTATTAAATTATAATCCAACAATGAGATATGCATATAAAAATGAAAATAACTTTAATTCTAAATATGTGAATCTAATTAGGTTAGCTCTGATATCAACTGTAAGAATGTAAATTTAATGCGGAATAAAACATAAAGATTTTTGAATTTAGCTTACTTTAAAAATTTACTTAAGGTTTAGAAACATACCAGTAGAAGAAAGATGCAGCCGTGATTAATTTTAAAATATATTTTCTTCAAACTTTATTGCTTGTCACACTTCTTTCTATCTACTTAAATAACCAGCATGTTTGTAATTTTTAGTGATGGAAATAAAATAAAAAACTTAACAAAAGGATTTACTGATTTTTCTTTTATAGACTAGAGATGAGGGCCAGGCAGTTTCTTTTTATTTTTTTTTTAAAAGAAAACTATTGTGTTCAATAACTATCCCTTCTTATATTTTATTATTATTTTTTTTTAATTCCAATCCATCAAGGAATCCTATGAAGAGAGTTAACTCTATTATTTGGTCTTATCTATTAGTTGGCTAATAACTATAATTGGTTTTAAAAACTAGATTAGTGGACCAATAAAGACGTGAGTTCAACATTATTCCACTTAAATACTAGATTAATAGACCAGTAAAAAACGTGAGTTTTACACTCCAATCAAAAGATTTTAATTTTCTATATATGTATTTCTTATTCATATGAGATTATTATGATGTATTCAATTTATATTAGTTATTAATAAATTGCCAAATTTTCAAAAAAAAAATACATATACTTACATTTGGATGTTAATTCATTAATTAAATTAATTAAAAATAATCATAAAATAAAACAAATCATTAGATGGCTAAACGCATACAGAAGCATACAGAAGCGTAATAGAAGAAAAATCTACATTAAAAAGTATATCTAATACATTGATTCATTTTATATTTAGAAGAAAAATGCATATTATTTTTTTTTTTTTACATATTATTAGATTGTTGGCATCTTCAAAAAAAAAAAAAAAAGAAAGGTGTCATAAAAAATTAAAAGTAAAAAGAATGGAAAGTGATTTTCATAAATGTGATTTGAAATTTATAAAAAAAGAGATAAAAATAATTTAGAAAAAAAGATAGAATGAGAATACTTTGTTTTTGGATGGAATTGAACTTAAATCGATACGAATAGATTTCAATTAAAAAATCAATTTTATTTTATAATTACTTTCAAGGAGGATCCGATAAGATATTATTAAATTAATATCAGATTTTTAGGGATAGAAAATTGAGGGTAGTTTTGGAAAATGGTTAGAGGTTCCGCAATCTCATGTATTCCCTTAAACTGGTGACACGAGCTTTATGACTCGAACTTTTAAGGTGCTATCTGGCCGAGCGTTAGAAGATGTTTTGCATATTCCTCACTCACATTATACTATGTATGTGAACTATTTTACATTTAATATATTGGTCCATTTACAAATAAGCCCTTAATAAATTAATTGCGGTCTATCACTAGGATAGATCTTATTTCAATTAAATCGACCAAACCATCAATTTGACTTTATTCAATTTTTTATATATTAGGTTTACTTTAGGTTTTCACAGAAAAAGAAATTTCAATTTATTTTAAATCAATTCAAATTTCATTAAATCAAGGACTGTAAATTAGACAAGCCTCTCGTGAGCTGTTTAAGACTTGGATCGGTATAAGCTCGCTTGAACTCATTCAATAAACTTATTTAGCCGAGTTTGAGTTGAATTGTTGAGATCAATCAATAAACAAGTCGAGCTCGATTAATAAATGAACCAAGCTTGAGCTTGGGTCATTAGCCCACAAGCAGGTCGTGAGCCAACTTTATCAAGGTAAATTTTTGAAATAATTTTATTAAATCGAGTCGAGCTCATAAGCTAAATCAACAAGTTAAAATCAATTGAAAATCTATTTTAAAATGACGTCGTTTTGTTTAGCAGACTTTGAACTCAGCTCATTTATGATTATTGAACCGAGGCCAAATTGAGCTCACGTTTGGCTATTTTTAAACGAGCCGAGCTCGAGCTCACCAAAACTTGACGTGACCCATTTATAGTCCAAATTAAACTTAAAAAAATAGCCAGTTTACTCAAAAAATAGTTAAAAATTACCAAAAAAACAATGTAATAAATTGGAGTTCAATTCAATTATGTATACTGTTTAATTCAGTCCTATTTTCGTCTTAATAAAAAAACTAAGTTTATTATTTTATATTAATTTGGTTTGACTTAAATAGAACCGACATTAAAAAGCCTAACAGTGAAATTTTATACTTCCAGATTCTTTTATTTGCACAAAATTTCTAATTAGCTATTCAATTTATTTAAACAAACCTGCTTTATTTTAGGTGGTGGCATCCAGTGCAGCCAATTATGTTAATTCGATTCGATGAATAAATATTTAATTAAAACTAAATAAATTTTCAGTAATTAATTAAAGTTCAGTCAAAAGTCAATCAAATTAACTTTAATTTTTATCAAAATAACATCATTTTGATTAAATAGATAATAACATTAAAAATTAAAAATATTTTAATTTTTATTTTAATTAAATAGTGATTAGTAATTTCTGTTAATTTTTATTTCGATTAAAATCAGATACACGAAATTCAGTTAAATCAACTAAATTTTTGTTTTCTTTAATTTCAATTCAGTTAATAATCAAAATTACAGTCTGTTAATTTGGTTCAAAATGTTACTCGAATTGGGCCGAATACTCACTCTACTAAGTTTGGTAAAAACCCAAAGTATAGTCCCATCTTTTATAGCTTTCTCTATTTTATAGAGGCAATTTTTTTTCCTACATGATAATACAATTCTCTCTAAACAATGGTGCATATTGCGTCCGTTTCGAATTTTAACTTAATCATTCAAAGTTGGAAATCATGTCTCCCCAAACTCATAATACTTCACTGTAAAAATGCATAACCAGTGCTCATTTTAAAATTCATGCACATGCTTTACTTATGCGAAGTGTTCCAGACAATTTAATATAAACAACGGACATTTATATGATACATTGCACACTTGGTAGGGTTAAAGCAAGTAGGCACCTGCTACATGTTTGTATTAAACGTATATGATGAAGTCATAGGACTGAATCCTTTTGTTTCTGTTTTTCCTTACAAGTTGATGAAAAAAATTTTAATGTGAAAATCAAATTTCTACATATTTCATTATCAAAAGTGTAAACAGTGCAGAAGGTCTCTTGGGAGGGAGAAGTTTAATTTATCAACTCCATAAAAGAACAATATTCACTGGTAGGCTTAATAATTTCGCAGTAAACTTTTTGAGAAATTACGATTTTATCCTAAATTGACCTTTGTATTCTAGTTACAACTACACCTCAATCAAATCCTAAATATCACCTTCATTCTTCGATTTAAGCCACAACAACTCTAATTCAGTTATTTCAGAACTAAAAAAACTGAAATTTAAATTTCTAACTAATCAAACCAAACTGAATAGCATCGGTTGAATTCAGCTACTTAATTAGAACTACATTATACTCGCCCTTAAGTTATACTTTTCAACATAGTTGAATGGTATTTCATATCACATTTCATCACAACTAAACAAATATAATAACCGTAACCTTGAGGCACTTCATAGTCACATACTCTATAGACAAATCATATAAATATTTTAGAACTATTAAATAGTTGAATTCACACATCTTCAATCTTATACTATATCAGGAACAATTTTATGATAAAAACAAAATGAGCATAATTCAAGGACAATATTCTCTTCACCTTTTTAAAAAATGAACATCCACAGTAGATTAAAATCACAAGTGACTTCAAACATTATCTCGTTGAACAAAATTCATACTAACTCATCATTATCTTTCTACAAAATTCAAAATTCAGGATAAAACCACATGCAAAAACCACAAAATGATGTCACAACAAGATTCCATCCATGTAAAAGTAGTGAACATAACCAATCTATTAAAGCACCACCACCAAACTGGATACACACCCGACAGGAAACACCCTACAGTCTTCTTCCCCTTCTACCACTCTTTCTGCGAGTGCTGTCTGTGGGAATTGGTGTCACATCCTCTGGAAACACACAAGACATCTTTGAGTCTCAAATCCACAGTTCTCAAATTTCATTCATTGCTTAAGAACAGTAATATTAAGTCAATGGCTTACCAATGCGACCAATTTTCATTCCAGAACGAGCAAGTGCCCTAAGAGCAGACTGAGCACCTGGACCAGGTGTCTTAGTTTTATTCCCTCCTGTAGCACGAAGCTTTATATGGAGAGCCGTAATGCCAAGTTCCTATGGGTTCCAAAGTTAGGTTCAGTCAAAAATGAACATTTGAATGGGAAAAAAAATCAGATATTAAAATGTTATATATTTCCCGAAACGTCATAACATCAAAAATATAAAACAGCATAATAACCTTGCATCTTGCTGCAACATCTTGTGCTGCAAGCATAGCAGCATATGGTGAAGATTCATCTCTGTCAGCTTTAACCTTCATTCCACCTGTAATTGTTTAGAGCATTAAGATGGAGATTCTGAAACCATACATCTCAAGCAAAATGCAATTATGGTGGTGTATATGCCAGATCAAATGCAGTCAGTTCAATGTGTTAGTAGACTCAAAAAACAAATTTCCCGCTGAAGATTGTAATCTCCGGTGGACTCGCGATCAAACACAATTTCTTACAAGCTACCCCAATTACTCGACCACTTACCCAAATGAATTGACATATCCACTTAATAACTATTTTGCAATGGAAGAAACCAATTCTTTTTTGGAAGAGTGAAAACATAGTCAACACATTGACATGCGCCCAAGTACTATTCTAATTATTTAGGGAGCATCTAACAAGAAAAATAGGATTTTACACGAAACATACCAGTGATGCGAACCATGGTTTCTCTCCCAGACAAATCAGTGACATGCTGCAATCACAAAACATATCATTGATACCACACCAAAAATGACATTCGACAGACACCCATCTTTTATCAAGTATCATAAATACTTACAATGAAAGTGTCATTAAAAGAAGCAAAAATATGGGCAACCCCAAAAACATGTTCTCCCTCTCTTATAGCAGGCCCAAGAGTGACATTCTCTTCCTTTGGCTCTCTGGTCTTCTTCCTCGACTATCAACAATTGAACAAAACTATATCAAATATTGTATATAAAATTAAAATAGAGATGAAAAGAAAAAATTCAAAACATTTTGCTACTCAGAAAAAATTCATAACATTTTGCTACTCAAGACTTCAAAAAATAAAAAAGAAAATATAGAAAATTGAAGTGCAGATTATATCAAACTAATATCAAAAGTGATCGAATGGATTAAACTTGCACTAAAATACAGCCAACATGTAAAGAATCAATCTTCTCATTTTGGATTATTTCCTTTCATATACAAGAGCACAAAAAAGTACACACATTACATCAAAATATGATTTTTTTTTCTCAATAATAAAACCTACATCAGGCCACTTTCAAGCTAAAGCTGTTCATTTGAGCAAAAATTACAGAGACCAAGAAAATGAACGATATATGCACGCATTGAATAGACACTAAAAAATTAATTAGGACATGGCTTACCATGGCTTGAAGGCGGACTAGTTTAGATGATATTAGCAGCTGAGAGATGCAGCTCGAGTCGATCACCGGTGGCTCGCAAATGGCAGAGGAAACTTGATAGCGAAAAAGAGTCGCTTTTATATGGGAAGAAGAGAGAGCTAGGGTTTTGAGTTGGAGAAGTGTTTCTATTTACTAAAAGGCCCTTTGATTGTGCTTTTATTTCCGAAAGGCGCCTCGGTTTGTGGATTTCATGTCTTAGGACCATTTGTGTGGGTCGGCCCAGCCTGTCAATGTGAGAATCAATTTTGCCTTGCATAGCGCTAATTTTAGAGTTTTTCAATTCTATTTTGTGTTGTTTCTCTAAGCCCAGTCCAATGACCACCTTTTTATTCTGAGAGTTTTTCTTTTTTCCTTTTTTTTTAAACTGAATTACTATTTATTTCTTATAGTTTATTGAAATTTATTGGTGACCATTTTTATTTTTTAAACATACTTTAATTTTTTTTATTTTTTTTTCTCTCAACTAAGTGATCTTTTTGTTAAGATTTTTTTTTTTGAATTTTTTAAGATTCAAAAGATAATATTTTGTTTATTTTTAACGAGTGAATTAAAAAAAATGGAATAAAACACTTTTTTTTATTTTGTTCTTAAGGTTATTGTTAAACTAGTCGATATCATGCGCTTTGCATGTGAGTGTTATATATTTTTTAAAATATCTATACTATATATAAAAGTGAGAATGAAGGAAAATTAATGAGATTACCTATAATACGTTGGACATATGGATTCAAGTCCATGATCTGCCTAATGGTTTTATGTCGAAACGCTATGCTTGACTTTGGAAATTATGTGGGGGAGTTTTTGTCATCTGATCCATGCAATTATAATCGGACTTGGCACGAATATGTGTTTTCGGGCCCATAATCCATTGAAGAGGAAGTTGCATCTAAAGAAACCGAAAGATGACTGGGAATGGGTGAATTTTAAGTATGAAAGACTCAATACTTTTTGTTACTTTTGTGGAGCGATCGATCATTCTAATCGATTTTTTCATCTTTCTTATGACATGCCTAAGATTCCTAGAGATAGATATGCCTTTGGACCTTGGCTTAAAGTGGAAGCAAAAAGAAAAATAACACAAGTGGGTGTGAAGCGGCTTCGGTTAGAGAAGGATCTACAAATTGCTAGAACTAGTGGGGGTAGCGGTGGTCCGATGGTGGCGAAATTCAGTGCTACGAATTTGTTAGGGGGCAAGAATCAAGGCATTCGAAATTTGAATGTTCAAAATATGGGATGAGATATGGTAGTTGAGGATATGCAGTTAAGTCCATATCCCTTAAATCATGTAGTGGATTCTCTTATTGTTGCGGAGCAAAAAAGGAGGCGATTAGAAGATAAGTTAAAAGGGGGGGAGGGGGTGCGGGTGGTTGAGTTAGTAGAGGATGAGGAGGTCTCTAACACTTTTGAAATGGATGCAAAAAATACAGAATTGGCAGGCACTAGTTCCTAGGCTCGCCAGGCCCGATGACTACCTTAAGTTGGAACTACTGTAGGCTTAGGAACTAGGCGACAGTTCGGGTCTTAAAATACTCAGTATCTGATGAGAAATCAAGTTTTATCTTTTAATGAAAAATAAAATAAAACAAGAAAGGGTTTTACGAATTAAACAGGCCTTAGGTTATATAGCGCGGCTTTTGTGGTGGACCCTGTTGGTATTAGTGGTGGTCTGGCTCTATTCTGGAAGGAAAATTGAATGGCATAGCTTATTAGCTATTCACGTCACCATATTGATGTTGAGGTCTGTATTGAGGGTATGAGTAGGTGGCGCTTGACTGGTTTTTATGGTTATTCTGATAAACAGCAACAGAAGCTGGGATGGGATCTATTATAGGAATTGGTTCACAAATCTACTTTACTATGGTGTGTCATTGGGGATTTTAATGACATCATGTTTCTTTTTGAAAAATAGGGTCAGAGTAATCATCCTAGACGGTTATTAGAAGGTTTTAAGAGTGCGCTCCATGATTGCCACTTGCATGATTTGGGTTATTCAGGTGTTTGTTTTACATGGGAGAATAGAAGGGAGGACATGGAGTTTGTCAGGGAACGGTTGGATAAGGCAATCTGTTCGGATTCTTGGACAGCGATTTTTAATATGGCGAGAGTTATGGTGCTTCAAGCTATCACATCTGATCATCTGCCTTTATTTCTCTCTTTAGGAGTCAAATATAAACTATATATTCAGAAGCATTTTTGCTTTTAAAATTCATAGGCTATGGAGGTAGATTATCGCTGATTAGTTCAAAGAAGTTTGCAGGACACTGGTTCTCTTCTTTTATCTGATAAGAGTGTGTCTTGTTCCACTACTCTTCACCTGTGGGTGAAAAATCATCATGTCGAGTACAAGAGTCAAATATGTTCTGTTAAGCATCATTTGGTAGTTCTGCGTCGACAACTTGTGTTTGATCTGGAGGCATTGTAGGCGACAGAATTAGAGTACAACACTCTTTTACACTAAAATGAATTTTACTAGAAGCAGAGAAGTAAACAACATTGGCTTTCCATAGGGGACTCTAATTCTAAATTCTTTCACACTATGGTGTCTAACAGGAAACAAAAGAATTTTGATAAGAAATTAAAAAATGGCTCCGCCACATGGGTTGACTGGTATTCAGGCTTAGTCATATAATTTTGGATTTTTATCAATAAATTTTACTTCTCGCCTAGGTTTAGTATTGTCACATGTAGACAAAAAAATTATAGATGATCAAAATGGCTTACTGTTTGCCTCTTATACAGACCTTGAGATAAAACGAGCACCTTTTGCCATGCATCCAAATAAGTCTCCTAGTCCGAATGGTTTAATTTAGGTTTCTTTCTAAGTTACTAGGATATATTGGGGGTGATATTACTACTTCCTATTTACAATTTTTGAATGGTGAATCAAATATGTCTAGTTTGAACAGGACACATGTCATACTAATCCCAAAAAAAATCTCTAGAGTTTGTTACTAATCCTCATTCCATTTCTTTAAGTAATATGGTGGATACAATTGTATGTAAAGCCATGGCGAATCGTTTAAAATTAATTTTGCCACAGGTTACTTTTGAGATACAGACTGCTTTTACACCCATCACTTGATTATAAATAATATTATAGTTGCTTATGAGTTGTATGCTTAAATAGAAGATACAAGGAAAGATTGGGATTATGGCTCTGAAGGCTAATATTAGCAAGGGTTATGAAAGAATTGAATGGGACTATTTGCAGTTGATAATGCTAAAAATGGGTTTTACGAAGGCATGGGTGACAAAGATAATGAAAGTGGTGTCTTCAATTTCTTATTTTTTTGTTAAGGGATGTGATGAGTTTGGTCCTTTGCTACTAGATAGCGGACTTCGACATAGGGATCCACTCTCTCACTATTTACTTATTATATGTGCTGAAGGCTTATCCACTATGTTAACAAAATTTCAAGTGCAGGGGAGAATTCATGGTGCAAATGTGGCTAGGGGACAGGAAGCAGGAAGGGACAGGAAGCAGGTTTTTCATGGTAATTATTTGGGAATGCCTTCAGTGATTGGAAGGGACAGGAAGCAGCTTTTTCATTATGTGATTGAAAAAGTGACAAAATGTCTTCAAGGTTGGAAAACGAAAGCTCTGTCCAAAGCTAGTAAAGATGTTTTTCTTCGCACAGTAGCGTAAGCTATGCCCAATTATTTAATGTCACTTTTCTTTTGCCTTTAGACATTTGCAAAGATATTCAAGGGCTCGTGAATCGATTTTCTAAAGTAATGGAAGTTTGGGTGGTATTGGGCTTCGTTGGTTATAGTGGAAGCGTCTGACAGTCCCGAAGCATGCAGGAGGTTTTGGTTATAGAGACCTACGACAGTTCAATTTGGCGCTATTGGCTAAACAAGAGTGGCATGTCTTGAAATTTCCAAATTCCTTGGCCTCTAAAATTCTTAAAGCTTGATATTTTGTAGATAATGATTTTTTTTACAAGCTGATGTGGGTAATAACCTGAACTAGATTTAGAGAAGCATCTCCGAAGTAAGGGCAATTTTAATGAGGGGGTTGTACGCATAGAGTGGGTAAGGCTGTGATATTCATATATAGAGGGATCCATGCATGGCTCCTTGATGTTGTTGATCCATGGATCCAGTGTTATTGATCCTTTGATAATTTGTAATATTTTGCAAATGAATTATCTTTTAAACTTTTAAATTCACACTGCCTTGTATGATGATTAAGATATAATAATGATAATTCTTTTTCAATCACTGATTCTTCTAACTGCTTATTTCCTCCCCTCAAATATCGAAATCCATAACAATTAGAAAATATGACATAAATAACTTTCTTATTTTTGAAAGTTCTAGATAAATAGATGTAAATTCATACCCAACATATTTTTCAATCTCTTTTGAGGACCCATCCTAATGCGTTGTGGTGGAGTAATTACAAAATATGATGAATATTTAAAATTCCATGATGGATGATATTTGGTTCTTGATCCAAAACCAATTATAAAGGGGAGAACTTATAATAACTTATTTACTTGACGCAAATAAGTGCTATTAAATTTAATAGTATGTTCCTCTAAAAATAGAGAGATTCGTTTTTTAAATAATTGTCTTGCAATTAATTGTAATCATTTATAAATTATTCTACTAAATTATTGTTTAGCATAAATAAAAGCAACAATAGGTTGCCCTAAGTTATTTCAATTAAGACATGCCATCATTTAAAACCAATGTGTAAATTCACCATCACTCTCAAGATAAATTGTCTTAATAGCATAATCTAGAAATTATATTCCTAATCAAATTATTTGCACAAGTCATCATGCAAACTTTTGGTTGTATATTAATAATAATCTTTGCGAACTTTAGGTTGTAAGTTAATAATAATTATGTAACTATCTTTTGGATGCATCCATGATATATTTAAAGAAATTCATTTATAATTTTCCTTTATACATTGCAGAAAATACAAATAGTTCAATTTGAACTCTTGGTAATTGCTTAGTAATTAATTTACTTTGACAACAAACTAAACATTAAAAATTCATCACAGTTGAAGAAACATATGGTTCTTCAATAAATATGCACATAAGGATTAAATTTTTCTTTTTGCATCATTATTAATCCTGATGGTCCAATCGATCATATGCCAAATAATAAAATACTTATATTTGTAAACTTCCAGTTTATAATTATATTTATTTCAATCATTATCTCTATATGATATCAATTTTGATGAACGTCTTTGGGATAATGCATTATGCATAAAACTCATTCCTTTAAGTGGTAATACTTGCTCTTCTGAAGCTTTCAAATGTTCTTTTATTACCAAAGCCAAATTTGTGTTTCAATATTTTGATGTACAATAAGTACATAATCAATATCCATATGCCACATTATTTGTACCACTTCTAGTGGTAAAATTTATTTTTGATTATGTCACCACCATAATTGTTAAGATCATTACTTCAATTGTGATCTTATTGATATTTTCAATGACAAGTGTATCTTTTTCATTGTTCATATCGACAACCAATATCATATAATATTACATTCACTTTGGGGAATGCATTAAATCTAGTTGAGTGGATTTGACTACTCTCATGTTTACTATTATATGTAATTCCATTCATTTCAGGAAATGGAAAAAATCTAATTTTATAAACTTCATAATATTAATCGGGAGCTTAATAGTTTGCTCAATAATAAAAGAACATGAATAAATCCAGAGTTTTTGTAAAACTTTTTCTCTCGATATTGTTATTTCAGGAGCTTATTCAAGGTATAAATATCAATCATAATTCTAGTTCAAAGGCTAATATAGCTCCAAATATAATAATGATGATATCTTAATTATATTTAATATAAATCAATTCATAAAATTTACACCACATGAATAATATATAATAATAATAAAATAATCCACATGAATAATATATATCAATAGATAGCAATAATTATAATAATAAAATAATAACCTTAATACTGCAGAATTATAATCACTTATTGTGTCACGATAAATACATCTATTCATGATGAGTTTTTGATCGTTATACATTTCTTTCAAACCATTCCAAAGAACAATCATATGTTTAATTACCCTAAATCCATGATAAATAATTCTTTTCCATAATATAAAGAGTCACAAGTTCAAGTTTTGTAAAATTTGATAAATAAAATAAATTCAAATATTGGGCTCATAAAAATACCAGTAAAGAAAGAAAAACTAAAATTATATTAATTTAAAACAAATACCAAAGAAAACAAATTAATTAAATTTCCAGTTATCAAAGTACCCAAACAAATTGAATCTCGTCCAATTCAGTAATATTCAATTTGTTAAACCCGTACCAGAAAAATTATTGCAACTAGTAAATATATACATGTGTAATAGAGTATTTTATAATGCAAAATTAATTGCTGTTAATCATGAAAGAAATAAATTATATATATAATTTAAATTAACAGTATGCTCCATTCGCAATAATTAAGAATATTCAACATTCACTTATTTCGTAATAATAGATTAAATAATAATTTATTTTAAAAACTTATAAGCACCTAACCCTACTTTATTTACTAAACTAATGTAATTTGTGGATAAGCATCGTTCAAAATGTGAACTAGGCAGGATCACGACGGATATAGAGAGAAAGCTTTTAGCTAGCGTCAAATATTTTTCCTTCAAAAATCAGAAAATCCAAACCTCATTGCTCAACTTGTAGGTCCCACCTTTCCTCAAACGAGACCGACTTTCTGCCCCTCATTACTCATTATCCCCCGCAAAAACTAAAAATAGTTTTTTTTTTTTTGCACTTATACTACCTAACCTCACTTCATCTGACCGTTTACTGCTCAGAAAATCATGTTTACCTCATATAACTAACGGCTACGATCTGTCGTCTTAAAACACGTCACCGCTTCGTTATTATCTGAACAAATAATGTACTTTTCCCACTATTTGTCTGCCACGTCACTCTTTTTTGTTTTTGGTTGGATTCGCCTCTCCCGTAAAATACACACTCCCTCTGTAAAATGCATTCTCTCTCATGGAAGGCACAAATTCCGTGAAATTGTAGCAATTCCCAACCCGACCGCTTCCGACATGGACATAAACGGATCCGCGCGTTTCCGCCACCGGAAAACGGCGTCCAGTGACCGATTCCTGGGCGCGTTTCCACGAGCGCCGCAAGATAATTCCGCTACAACCGCCGCTGAGAATGAAGATAATGAGCTCAACGAGGACGATATATTCTCCACCGGAGATTTTTCCGAAGCTTCCAACCACCATAATAGCCCTCCCTCTTCTACCTCTTCTCCGCGCCACCACCCGCTCCATACTCACGGCCACAAAGGAGCTTTCGCACAGCCGGAATCTTTCGGCATCCTGGCGGCTCTTCCGGAGCGTAAAACCAATTCGCATCACCATCTGTACCAGAAAACAACCATTTCTTCGCCTACCTCGTCCTCATCAACGACTTCACCTTCTCGTTTCATTCCTTCGGTTCCCAAGCCGCCACAGGATAGATTGCCGATTTCGACGTCATTCTCTTCGTCCAAGTTTCACCAGCCCCAGTCTGCGCCGGTGAACGTGCCAGTTTTATCAATGGCAATGAGGAGGACGCATAAAGAATTCGACGAGATTGACGAGAACGATGATGAAGGGGACGGAGAGATGCTTCCGCCACATGAGATCGTGGCGAGGGCGCAGTCGCCAATGCTGGCCTGCTCGGTGTTGGAAGGGGTTGGAAGGACGCTAAAAGGGAGAGATCTTAGGCAGGTAAGAAATGCGGTGTGGCGGCGTACTGGTTTTCTTGATTGATTGATTATTGAGGGCTTTTTATTATTAGTCCTCTATTTTTTCCATTTTTTTTAATAATTATTTGTGGAATGTTAAGCTAATTCAATTGGATACTGAGGGAAAGTTGTGTATATGTTAACTTCTAGTGAAGAGTTCTTTGATTGGTACGTGCAATTACAGTATTACGAGTCTAATTATTATTCAAAGTTTAATATGATCAATTAGGCCTGTGTATTCATGTTTAGTCTCTAAACTGAACAGTCAACTGAATATTAAATATATAAGTGCATATCCGCTTGACTGCTATAAATGAACTCTACAATCCATTATGATCATACCAATTTTTTTTTGGGGGTTGCATTTGCAATGATTGTAATTGCTTATAAATTGTGTGGCAGCGTTCTAGAATTATGAGGGAACAGAGAGAATATGCTAGGTAGTTGGGACCCCAAGGACTTGCTCTTTCTAGTGCGACTCTTATTGGAGAAGGCTGGATTATACTTCCCCATAATTCCTTATACTTCTATTACATCCCTTTGAAAGTGTATATAGCAGTTGGGATTTTGAGATCTTATTCTTTTCCTTAGAGTCAGAAATTCTATTTGATACTTCAGTACTCTAAAACCATTCTGTAAGAATTTTGCAGAAGTATCATGTAGTGATGCAAGACCTGCGGCCAGAGTGGAACTTCTGGTCAAACTTCGAAGTAGAATGGCAAAGATCAGTCTTTTTAACTGTTGGACAGGAAAGGAAATACAAAATGAAAAGAGGATAACTAATATCCATGTTTAAAAAGGAAATATAAGAGAAGTTTTTAAAAAATTGACCGTGGATAGTGTTTGTTGTCCTAGTTTTGTGTTGAAGACATGAGGGTTTGAACTGTTTAACTTATCTCCCCTTATACTCTCTTTCACATCCTCGTTAAACTTGTGAAACTGATACTTGATTCATTAATATTTTGACAGTGATTCTGTTTGTCAGAGTCTAGTTCAATGTGGTAGAATGGTGGTGCTTTCTTTAGAAAAAACTGTTCACTGACTTCAAATTCCTTAGATTGTTCATGGATGGATCTCAGAATATTAGAGTTACTGAATGCAATTGAATAAGCTGGTAGAAAGTCTTCTGCATACTTAGGTAGCAGTAGAGATCATTGAAACAAGTTTAATTAGTTTCCCTAATTATTTATTTAGCTGTATTACAACTGCTAGAAGAATGTTATTATTGATTTCGGTCTCTAGGGATGGTTTTTGCTGTATCTTTCTTCTTTTTACACCTCGATTATGGGATTCAATGATCACACTATGAAAAGCTATCTGGTTTTGCTGATGGCTCCATAATGCATTGGAGTTGCTGCTAAAGGAATATTGTTTAGTACACGAAGGTTTAATAACACTTTGATCAACTATGTTGAATCGAAACCTGTATTTAGCTTGAACTCTCTCAGACTTTGTATGTCTCACTGATGCCACATTGAAGACTATTCTGTCAGGATTTGCATGACATTTTTTCTCTTGTTTTCTTCTTTATTTCTGGTTGTCAATAAAAAAGTAAAACCTTCATGTGATGATTGATGCATAAAATATTTTGACTGTAAACTCATTTTGGACATATCATCTGCGACCTTAATTGTCTTCAACTCTCTCATTTTGTGCTCATTTAGCTTATTGTTTTGTTTCTCAAAACATTTGAGAGGTTTCACCTCAGAGATGTACTGAAGGAGGATAACCTCTCCAACTTTCCTTAGAATTGTCATTAATTTTTTACCTCTTTAATTTGTGCAAGTTGCTTTTAAGTGTATTAAAAGATCAACTTGTCTATTATGCATCATCAATTTCTATAATGGTCATCCTGCTGTAATATGAAAAATGAATCAGATTCCACCTCTTAATTAGGTGGCTTGTGTTGTTTTATTTGATGAATGGTATTGCTTATGTCACTATGGAGTTGTACTGATTTTCACAAGATATGAACTATGGGATAACTATATAGGTCCAGGTTAGATTTGACTAAGTGAGAAGCAATATAATCATAGAAGAAAGTATGTGTTAAATCTTTCACAAACTAGAAAGTCTAACTGGACGTGCCTTGTTGCAATAGTATAAGCCTTCGGGTTGCTTTCAACACTTAATTGCCACCAGTTTTGTTAGGAAAATATTTTAGGATCTGAACATTTAATTGGATGATCTCCAGCATAAAAGCTTGATTCTCTGAAGGTTGTTGTTGATTATGACATTCTGAATTAACAATATGGAAATGGAAAATTTTGACATTTAAGCATTTTTTTTGTTTGGGTGCATCTTTATCGTAAAATACAAGAGTGAATTAATGAACACAAAATTAGTTGCATTAAGTGTTGGATTTGGCACTTTGCAGGCTTGCGTAAGTGAAAAAGGTCGTACAAATAAAAAGTGTGTTTCTTTTATATATTACGAGCTTGCATTGTTAGGTGTCTGCTGTTGATTCAGGCCAGCACCGAATGTTTTGGGATATGGGTTCTTCTGCTTTTAGGAATTTGTTCAATAAAATGAACTGGAAATTACCTGTATTTTCCTTCTTCCGCATATGTATGATTTCGAAATTTTCAGGACTTGAATTTTTGCATAACTTTTCTTTAATTGTTTGTAACTTTCAATCATATCCCAAGCGAGTCAAACTAAGCATTAAGTACCTCGAATATCTTTACAAGTTGGATTTGAGCATGGAAAATAAAATTCCATAGCTGACATTTGAACTTAATTTGACTTTATTTCAACCATCATGGAATTTAATTCCATTTTTGAATTGTGATTGAACCCTAAATAATTACATGTCTCCCATGAGAAAAAGGTGATTCCAATTAATGTAACATGTCGCGTTAGAGAGGGAAAGCAGCAGCAGTTCTTTGAGGTAGAAAGGAAGCTGAGACAAGAGGACCAAACCCTAATTTGGAGGTGGCATTTGATGCCTTAAAAGCTGCCCTACGGAACCCATTCGAAGAATTTGAAAATTATGGTTGTAAGCTATGCCAACGGTATCTTTTATCTGTCAAAGCTTTTCATTGCTAAATCAAACTTCCATATTGCTTACGTTTCAATGTTATAGAGTAGAGGAAGAGTTACCAAGTCAATGTGGAAGATGAAATTTCTTTTTATTTTTTCAACTTTCTATGATGCAATTATTTATTTAATTAATTTTGTTTGTGTTAGTTACCAACCACTTCACAGATGTCTTAAATGTTTCTGAAATTTTTATCTTTGCTATTCAGTCAACATTTGGTGTTAACATTTCAACTATAGTACCGTCTTCATTAATTTCAAGGTGTTATGATTTGCATCTGATTTTTTTCCGTTGCTCATTGAGTTAATCATATCTCTCTAACAACATATTTTTTCATAGATGTATGGATTAAGATGGTAAGCCGCTCTTCAATTCAATAGAGGTAAAAGAATAAGTTGGATTCGGAGAAAATTTATTTAAAGGTGAGAAAAACCATTTCGATTCGGATCAAATTAACTTAATTTAGTTAGATTCGGATAATTATTTTAGAAATTCAGTTACCGATCGGTTTAAATATATAAAACTGTTTAGATTTTAGTTTTTAGTTCAGTTATTATATGTAACTAACTGAATTTATTTTAAAATAAAAAAAATTAATTTATTTTAAATAATCAACATTTAAATTGAATCAGACTAATTTAATTTGACTTGGATCAGTTATTCTACTATTTGATTTTTTTTATTTGGATGCCATAAACTTTATTCAGATTAACCAAAATAGAGCTGTTTAACTGGATGCTCACACTTAGTGTACTCTCCTAATAAAATTACCAATTGGGCATTGGCCAGTCATTCATCTGTCAGACCTAGCCTTGACGTTATATGTAAAAAGCAAAAAAAAAAAAAAAAGGAAAATTGCAGACTTATCATGGCAAGTTCACAGGATATAAGCAAGTAAAATTTATTGCAACTTTCAATGAAGACCAACCACTAACCTCAGTATTGGGGCCATCTTATTAAATGTGGTGTCCAGTGGATTGGACGCTCTGCTTATTTATATTCTCCATTATTCCCTTATTATTCACAGTTAGTTGCTTCAGTTTCTGGCTTCCATGGCTTCTCAGTCTACAGTTTTAGTATTTCTGCTCTTTGCTTTGGCTCTTTCAAGGATGGAGTTATCCACATCTCAAGTCCTTAGAGCCAACGTCTCATGTCTTCAATGCGTCAGCCATTACGACTTATCAGGTCTGTTTTATACTCTACGTTATACTATGGCTTTATCTTTCAGTGGCAAGCTAATTCTCTCTTGCTGTCACATTTTAGGGTCATTAAGCTTTCCAGACAATTTACTGAGTTGAAAATACTTAATTTCCTCTAAACTTGTTGTCATAGCCTGCTTCGTATGGAAGTTAGAAAAAAAAAAAAACCGGAAAAAGTTAGTTGAAATGGAAGTTACTTTCTAAAGAATTCATATGGTCGGGTCAAACTAATTTGGAATTTAGATGTAGATGTTGTATGATACCTATATTATTATATAAAAAAAAGAAATTAAATATCTCACACTTAGAGGCATTAGTTGTTATATACTTAATTAGTTTGTTATATACTTAGAGGCACTAAAAGACGTTACGAGCTTTAGAAAACTATGCATCAAAAGCTAGTCATTAAGATTGGTAACCGAATTAGTATAAAACTATATTCGACAATAGCTTTTTGAATAATTTAAAAATTAGCATTTGAACTAATTTTTAAATATTAAAATAATATTTTATAAAAAATTAATTTATATATTTAAACAGGTAATGCAGCTAATTTTACTTTAAATCTCATATTGAAATATCTTGCCTTGCAAATAGGGTCATAGCAAATTAAGGACAATCCCTCAATTTCAGTAATTTTGAATATAAAAAAAAATATAATTATTTACACGTCTCTCAGGCATTAAGGTTGCAGTAAAGTGTGAAAATTTGAAAAGGATTGCAACAACTACAACGACAAGTAAAGGATCTTTTGAAGTTATGCTTCCTTCAGAACCATCAAGAAACCATCGAACTCCATTAAACTGCTTAGCCAAACTGATTGGTGGCAAAAGCCAGATCTGTGCCTCAAGAAAAAACATGGTCTCAAGAATTGTGAAAACCCAGAAAAATTCAAACTCGTATGCTATTTCCACTCCACTTGCCTTTTCCACTACATGTCCCAAGGCAGCAGAGTTTGGTTCATCAGAGACAGTTGATTTGCCTCTTCCAGGGGAATGGGGTTTGGCTCCTTCTAGCTTTTATGTTCCTTTCATTCCCATAATTGGTATTCCATGATTATATATTACAGTTTATATGAATATCTAATGTTATGTAAACTTCTATAAGGGTTTAGTTATGTTTTGGTTTGGAGTCTGAAGAGGTGTAGTTAATAATATATAAGTTTTTTATTATGTTTATTTTGATGAATTGTATGAAGGGATTAAAGCAGCACTTGAAGTTACTGGTGCATAATTAATAATTATAGCATATTAATTAATTTGTTTCTTTATGTTTTGATTTTCTTTATTCAATTGTTAAAATATATGAGCCCGTTTGGAATAAATGAATTCCACAAAATTTTGTATTTGGAATGAAAAAAAATATGGATTTGATTTTTATTAATTGAATTCCATGGAATTAGATTAGTTTAGTTCAAATCCTATAAATTTGTTGGAATGAATTCCACATATTAACCCACTAATATTTATATTGATTAAATTGCCCATTCACTTCAAATATTATTAATTAAATTGTCCTCAGTTATTTTTTTCAATATATTTTAATCTATTAATAAAAATAAAATTTAAACATTTGCAATGATATGAAATTTAAAATTTTAAAATTTAATCAATTGATTATGGTGGAATATGAGTGATTTATTTATATTAGTATTTTTGTTAAATCATTATATCAAGGTTATTTTAGAAAATAAAGACAATGAATTTTTATCTGAGAATTGTTCCAAACATAATTTTCTGAAATTCAATTGAATCCCTTATTTTAAATTATAACATACCAAACATCACAAATTTATTTATAAATAAATTTTATAATCATGGTTCATTTATTCCAATCGGTACCTATATATTAGTTCCGTTTGTTTCTAAAAAACAACTCTATCTATGTAAAAAAATATTTTTTAAATGACTTATTTTTCATTGTTTAGTTGCAATATTAAAAATTAGTTAAAATAATTAAAATTTATAACTCATAAAATCATAAAAATACTAATGATAAGTATAAATTTCATATTTTAAAAATTTTATTATTAAATATGAGAAGAATAAAAAGATGATAAATTATAAAAATTGTCAATGACCAATGGTGGCGGTTAACAATGGTCGGTGGTGATGGTGAATAGTAATTGATAGCGGCTACCAATGCTTAATAAATTAAAAAAAAATAGATTTATAGTGTTATAATAAGTTTGTCAATATCTAAAAAATATTTTATCATTCTCTTTAAAAATGATTTAATTTTTATTTGACCAGAAAAATATATTCTATTGATTTATTTTCCTGAATACCTCAAATAATAAAAATTTATAAAAAATATTTTTCTGCAAGTTATTTTATGGAAACAGACGGAGAATACTCTAAATGATGCTTAAAGTTTAGTTTTATTAAATTATTTTTTTGTCTAAAATTGTCATTTTTATTGTTAAGAGAGGGACTAAATAGAAATTCAATTGTACTGCTTTACCAGCAAAGAAAGACAAAACTGTAATTATAAGCAAATCTAACAGACTAAATAATTAACTCTATTTAAAAGTCTCAGTGAAGGATAAAAGTTAATACCTCTGGAAGAGTCAATCAATTTTAAAATGTTTAACTAATAATAATAATAATAATAAAGGCTTTGATTGTGTATAATAATTGTCCCTAAATAAATTATGCCCACTATATTACTTTTAGGTTAATGGCCAATTGAATATCTATACTAAAATAATCACTACTATGGTTGTGAGAGAGGACATTAAGAATGAGAGAAAATAATGTGATCGGCAATATTATCTTTATGAAATTTAAGATATCTTAAAATAACTTTAATTTTAATCAATTGAAAAATTTTAACTTAAAAGTATATATAATATTTATATAATTTGATTGGATGTTTTTTCGACTTTTTTAATAGATAAATAGATATAAACAATTAAATATTTCAAAATTTTAAATTTTTATTATTATTATTTTATTGTGTCTAATTATATTTTATTTCATTATATTATTATGTAAATTATTAATAATAACTTAATAAATTTTAATAATTTATTATTATAATTTATAATTTAGCTTCAATATTATTATTTTAAATAATATATGTAAACAAGCTATTTGAAATTTTTTATATTCTTTTTTGAATTTATTTTTTATAAACATATCTAGATGATTTAGATTTGATTTAAAAAGGATATGGTTAAATTTCTTTAATTACAAATTGCACTCTAATTTGGTTATCCAAAAAATAAAATAAAAAATCATTATTTTTAAACATATCAAATTTAATTAGTTATATCGATATCTTATATAATTCAAATCCTATTTCTATTAAATAATATAATTTTATTAATAATTTTTTAAAATACTTACATGATTTTGATTGGCTACAAAAGTAAAAAATAAAAAATTATTATTATTTATAAATATTTAAGTTCATTTATTATATTGCTTTCTTATTCTATTATTAACGCATATTTATTTACTATAAGAGATCGCTATGAAAATTATTGACAAAACATGTAAATTAATTATAAAATATATAATAGAAGCTATATGATGCTTTTTATAAATCAATTTGATTTTTCGTTAAAAAAGAAAATGAAAGCAACTAATGTATAATAAAAAACTGTATGAATCAGCACATTCATATAAAATCAAAAAAAATATTTTATTATATATATAAAGTGTAATATAATTTAACCATTTGATCTATATAATAATATATACTTTAGTATTATGAAAATAAAAAATTAAATTAATATAAGTAATAAACATGTAACGAATATAGTTAAGATGCAACGCACGTCGTAAACAAGAATAGTAATATCTAAAATTTTTCCGAAATATGTTAAAGGAATAAATTTTCTTGTGAGAGAAAAAGTAAGAAGATTGTGAAAACTTATATAAAAAAGCTTTTTCTTATAATACCTTAAAACTGTTATGCGCATTGTATGTGGGCATAAATATATTATTTAAATAAATTTTATTATCAATTATATCACTATCTATTTCGATTAAAAATAATAAAAATTAATATGTATTTTTACTTATTTAAAATTAACGATATAAAATAGTTTTCTCTCTTTCAATAAATAAAAGACTAGAAAGACTACTATTTCAAAAAAGTTATAAAAAATCAAGCTTCCTAGAAAAAATAGAATCACTATTTAGTCCCTTAATTTTAGTCAAATATATTATCCGGTCCTTACTTTTCTTACAATGCATTATTATATTTCTAACTTGTATTCACATCCAACTCTTACGTGCTTTCGTCAATATCTTAACTTTTTACCATTAATTTATATTGAAGAGATAAAAAAATTCCTTATTTAAATTAAAAGTACCAAACCTCTATTTTTCTTCTCTCTTAGCTAAATACCTTCTATCACTTTACTTTTCATTGCTCTTCCCTAGTCAATTTTCAAACATTTGGCATATACAAGTCTCAGTAAGTTAAAAGTATTGGAATTAACGAACAGGTGCGGATACGCCCATGAGTCGCCTTTTAACTCGGGTCCATTAATAAAAAGAGATAATAATTAATATGTTTAATTATTATTAAGTGTATTTAAAAAAATTTAAATATCCTAGTTGGTTATTATTCTTAGAGAGTTTGTGTTTAAATCGGATTCCTTCAAACTACGGTTATCAAATTAAATTTAAATAAAAAGGAGAACGTGTTCTTTTATATGAAAAAAAGATACAAAAATACAAAAGATAGATCTCTAGAAACAAAACTAATTATTCTTTCATTGCTATTGGAGACAGTAAGGCTTTTAGACTGTGGACAATAAGAGCAGTTCGTTTGATTGTGATTGCTCTTAAGATCAGTAAATTGATAACGCGAGGCTAGAGGTTGTTCATCCGCTGCATTACAAGAGGAAGTATTCAACCCACTCACCTTACATATCAAGTATGAATGTTTGATCTCTTGTTTTTTCACACATTGGTATCAGAGCCTTAATGCATTTGTCTTATAGTTTGCAAAAGTTTGAATTGATGTGTTTAAATTAATTGATAAAAAAAAACACAAGAGGAGACATGATCAGCATTGGTGAGGTGTTGCTTTGATGACTTATAGATTTTGCCTTGTTTGGAATTTGTTTCTTTTTGTTATGTGATTTAATAAGAAAAGTTATTTTTTGGTTTGCTGGTACACGACCAGCGACTACTTTTTTTGTTTATATTTAATATAAAAAAAAAGAAAAAAATGACCTTTTTTATGATTTGCTGGTACACGACCACACATTCTTAAGGTTACAGTATTATATATGCTGTTAATTATTTTTTAATGGCAATTTTTTTTATTACCTTTTTTTGTTTGTTAATTTCTAAATGTGTTTAGAAATTGAATTAAATTTGTTTAAATCAAATATTGCTAACTAACTATATTAGGACCCCAAAAATCCCAACTGAATTACCTTTTGAGGAAAACTTTTTTTTTTCCTGGGCTACGAGACTACTCTCAATTGGCTGTGGTTAAAAAATTTTTTTTAAGGTCCAGAAAATATTTTTTTCCTCCTCTTTTTTTATCTTTATTTGGGAATTATGGAAAATTGTTAATAAAAGTCTATTTTTAAATTGATTTATTTAAAAAGATGAAAAAAAAATAATTTAGACCACACATTAAAAAAAATTATAATTTTTTTTTATTTTTTGGGATACGTCTATTGTCTATATTGGTAGTGTTATATATTTTTGTTAAATCAATGATTATGCATATGTGTATAATATATTTGATTTATTTGATAATCTTCTATAATGTATTATAGAAAATTATGGTGGGAATGTATAAGACTCTAAAGGGGGCAAGGACTCCTGAGCAAAAACAGCTTCTAGCTGAAATGGAAAGGGAAGCATATAAAATTCAATAAAAAGCCTAGTTTCAATCCTCATAACTTAGAAATTTTGATACCCCAAAGCCTATCAAGAAATTATATGGAAAGGCGGCTTAAAGATAGAAAGAAGTGTTTATTTACTGATGCTAAGTTCCATATATGATCATCGCATTTTAGCTGGAGAGTTATCTAATGTATGGTAGCGTAGAAATGACAAATGGTCATATTTTGTATTTATTCGGAATTTCATGACTAGAATCTGCGTAATGGGGGTTATAAGAATTACCATATACCCTAGTGTGGGGCTTCGCAGCAAGGCTGCTATAAGGTTGACGCCATATTAAAGAAATTACCAAGTGACCTTTCGAGAATTTTAGATAAGTCTATTCCTATTAGGAGAAAATCTCTCTAATAAGTTGTTTTTTTTTCAATCTTGATATGTCAAGATTGGTTAGTTAGCAATATTTTTTAATTATTGATTCTTTATGAATGACTTAATCATATTTCTTTGGAAATATAATATTAGTATTATTTAATTTGTGGTTTGCAATGTAACTTGGTTAGGATAATTGCTATTTACTCATTAATTATTATTTTTGCTATATTTGCAATACTGATATTATCTCATATTATCTATTGATGATGATTGAAAACATAGTAACCTTTTGACTCTACGCATGATGTGAGTTATTATTAGCATGTGCAATTGAGTGTGAAAAAATTATTCTTTCATATATGTATAAAACATTAATAAGATCATGGTATATATTTTCAACACATATAGATTTTGTGTCTATTCAAATGACATCCGTTATAAAGAGTATAGTTGCTGAACTTAATAAAGGAACCAAATTGAATGGTGATAATTATGAGATATAGAGTGTCAAAATCCAATATGTACTGGAAGAGCGAGAGCTCTTGAACCTTTGAATGGAAGTATGGAACAACCTGAAGAAGGCAACATGACTCAGCATAGGCGAAACCATGATGCTTATATAGCTTGGAAAAGAAAGAATTTCTTAGCACGTATCATAATGCCAAGTGCATGGATGATGACATTATGAAGGAATTCAAAAGTTTTCAACTTACCAAGGGCTTGCAAGAAGCTTTAAGAAATAAGTTTGGCGGTGCGTCCGTCATAAAATTTAGTTCACTCACTATCAAGTTCGACACTTATAAGAAGCGTCCTGAACATACAATGAAGAGGCATTTAAGAGAAATGTCCAACATGATAAGTGAGTTACAAGACTCTGGTCATGTATTGAGCGAGGAACAAAAGATCCAAGTTGTTATCCATTCCCTGCCTGAAAGTTGAGTGCATATGAGGATGCACCTAAGACATAATGAGACCATAAACACCTTTAATGATGCTTCACAACTTTTAGAACTTGAAGTTGACCGGTTTAATGTTGTGTAATCAAGTGCAATGGCACATGTGGTTGGATCTGGTCCACATGGGATTATAGGTCAGAAGCGTAAGCGATTTAATCCAAAAGGCAAGGAAAAGCAGATTTAAAGAGCTAAGAGGACTAAGTGAAATATAATTGAAAAGAATAAGAGCGTCCTAAGAAGAAAAATATTACAAGGGTCAAATGTTTCAATTATGGAAATAAGGGCCACTATGCTAAGGACTACACTACGCCTAAGAAGGTACAACCTATTTACTTATGTGAGTTAAATTTCTGTTGCTAGTTCTGTTTTTCTAACAGAGTACCATCCTTTGTGGATTGTACATTTAGGAGCAACATACCATATGATGAGGGATCAAGAAGCCTTTGTGGATTTTCATCGTGTACCCACTAAAACAAGATGGATCTATGTAGGGAATAATGTGTGCATTGAAGCAAAGGGAATTCGCATATGCAAATTAATTTTGCATGGTGGTCAGTCCTTCCTCTTGTATGACGTCTTGTATGCTCCGGAGATTCAATAAAATTTGATTTTAGTAATTATTTTGCTTAGATTAGTGTTCAATTGGCATTTCTATAATAATTCAATATGTTTGTGTTTGGGAACATCATTTTATGGTTGTGGATATATTCTAGATAATTTTCTTATTTTGTATATTGTTTAAATTATGAATTCCAATATTAATCTTTCCCTCTTTATTAATTCACAAAATTATGAGAATGATGTGAATGTTTGGCATGCTAGACTTGGCCATATTGGTCAACAAAGAATGGATCATTTAGAAAAAGTAGGTATTCTAGCTAATTTACATAAGGTAGATTTGTCTATCTGTGAACATTGTCTAGTAGAAAAAATAGTAAGAAAGCCATTTGGTAAAGGAATTAGAGCCATCGTTTGATTGCAATTAGCTCATTCTGATGTTTGTGGTCCAATGAATGAGAGGGCACGACATGAAGCCTATTATTTCATCACTTTTATAGATGACTATACACATTTTGGTTATGTCTACCTAATTTCACATATTGAAGCTTTACAATGCTTTAAGAATTACATCAACATGGTTGAGAATCAATTAGACAAGAAAATCAAAGTATTGAGAACTAACCGTGGTCGGAATATTTATGTGATCAGTTCAGACAATTATATGATGAAAAGGGAATAGAACATTAGTTGACTATTCTAAGAACATCGCAACAAAATGGTGTAGCAAAAAGAAGAAATCGAATGCTTCTTGAAATAGTTAGGTCAATAATGGCTCAAGCAAATTTGCCTATCGCCTTTTGGGGTGATGCTTTGCTAAGAGTTGCTTATGTGTTCAACCAAGTACCCACAAAATTAGTCATTTTCACACCATATGAGTTATGGACAGGTAGAGTACCTGACTTAAGCATCCTAAAACCTTAGGGATGCACCTCCTATGTTCATGATACTTCTAATAAATATAGGAAATTAGGGCCAAGAGGTAGAAAGAGTATCTTCGTGAGATATTCTGAACAATCAAAAGGATATGTTTTCATAGGTGAGCATGAAAATGGAGGTATAATTGAATTTGAATCATGAGATGCCACATTCTTAGAGAATGATTTTTCTACGTAGAATGAATTACATCATACTCTTTCTCTATTTTGAGACATTAGATCAGGACTCTCTTGGATCACTTCCTTCGAGTGGGAGGATATTGGTGGATTATCCACCACCAAATCTGAATGAGAGTGATCTTGGTCGAAATAAGAGTATCGATCCAAGTCCTACTGGAACATTAGTGGATCCTAGTTTGAGTTGGAGTCTTGTGGATCTTGATGAAAATATTCCTCAAGAATCACAATTAAGACGTAGTAATCGTGGAAACATTCCTCGCTAACGCTTTGAGAATGAAGGCATTAATGAAGTTTTCATGAGTACCCCACAAGATGATAAGGAACCAAAGAGTGTCAAGGAGGTATTCTCATGTCTAGCTAAGGATCAATGGATAAAAGAAATGAAAAGGGAAATGATGTCTATGCTCTCAAACCAGGTTTGGCAACTGGTAGATCTTCCCAGGAAATGGAATCCATTGGAAATAAGTGGGTTCTCAAAATTAAGCGTAAAGCTGATGGCAGCATCGAGAGATATAAGGCCCATCTCATTGCAAAGGGGTATACCCAACAAGAAGGAATTGACTATGAAGAAACTTTTTCTCCTATTGTGAGGTTCATTTCCATAAGGTTAATTTTGGCAATTTTGGTAAACCTTGATCTAAAATTACATCAAATGGATGTAAAGACTGCTTTTCTCAATGGAAAATTGGATGAGAACATCAATATAGTTCAACCAATAGGTTTCATCAAAGAAGGCCAAGAGCACAAGGTTTGTAGATTGATAAGGTCAATCTATGGTCTAAAGTAGTCTTCAAGACAATGGTATATTCATTTTTATTGAACAATAGTGTCTAATGGTTTTTCTATGATTGATGAAGATCATAGTGTTTACATAAAAAGATCAAATGGAAAATTTGTCATAATGTCATTATATGTTGATGACATATTAATAGTTGGAAATGACCTAGAGTATCTGACTCATGTCAAAACCTGGTTATCCTCCAACTTTGAAATGAAAGACATGGGTGAAGCTACATATATCCTTGGAGTTATGATTTCACGAATCATTCGAGGAAGTTATTGTCTCTTTCACAAGAGGCATACATTTTGAAGGTCCTCGAACAATTCAATATGCGTACTATAAACCAATATATACTCCTATTGCCAAAGGTGATGACTTGAATTGGAGATTATGCCCTATGACTCTAGAAGAACAAGATAAAATGAAGCGAGTTTCTTATGCAAACGTGGTTGAAAGTTAGATGTATGCAATAATGAGTACAAGACCTGATATTTGTTTTGTCGTTGGGATGGTAAGTAGATATCAATCCAATCTAGGTCTAGCACATTAGATAGCAATTAAAAGGATATTGAGATATCCTAAAGGTATAGCGGACTACTCATTGTGTAACGCCCTAACTCTAACCACCAGATGAATTGTTCGCTTTGGATCAAGCCAGCTCCCCCATACAAGATCGGCAAGACCCGCACAGTTTTGTCTCGCAGGTAAAATGAGAACTTCCCAGGAGGTCACCCATCTTGGGATTTCTATCAAACAAACACGTTTAACCCTGGAGTTTTTTTAACTCTCCAGCCATTCCACTAAAAGGCGCCTCTAATGATTAGTTATCCCTTTTTCGATATATGATCCGATTCATTCCTGCGTCCCGCATTCCACTACCCTGGTTAGCTTACCATCCTAGAAGCTTGCCAGGAGCCCCTTGCTCTACCCACCCTCTTAGGATCGCTTTGCTGGGTCGGGATGTCACAGACTCACTAGCTTCCGCATGGTTCGTCCTTGAACCATATATTTACTAGAGGGGGTCAGACTCTGATACTAAATTGTAATGCCCTGACTCTAACCACCAGAGGAATTGTCCCCTTTGGATCAAGCCGGCTCCCCCATACAAGATTGGCAAGACCCGCACGGTTTTATTCCGCAGGTAAAATGGGGACTTCCCAGGAGGTCACCCATCTTGGATTTTCTGTCAAATGAGCACGTTTAGCCCTAGAGTTCTTCCAACTCTCCATCCATTCCACCAAAAGGCGCCTCTAATGATTAGTTACTCCCGTTTCGATATATGATCCGATTCATTCCTGTGTCCTGTATTCCACTACCCTAGCTAGCCTGCCATCCTAGAAGCTTGCCAGGAGCCCCTTGCTCTACCCGCCCTCTTAGGATCGCTTTGCCGGGTCGGGATGTCACACATTATGTTATCAAGGTGGTAATTTATAATTTAGATGCTATATAGATGCTGATTGGGAAGGAGATGCGAATGAGAGAAAATCCACTACCGATTTTGTCTTTTTGCTTAACAATGGTGCTATATCTTGGAGTAGCAAGAAATAATCATGTATAGTATTGTCCATAATGGAAGCTGAATTTATAGCATTTTCAACTGTAGTATAAGAAGCAGTCTAGTTTAAGAGATTTTTAAAATATTATGTGTTGGTGCTATTAGTGAAGCAATTGTAATCAACTGTGATAGTAAAGAAGCAATAGCTTATACTAAGGATCCAAAATTTCATTGCAAGACCAAGCATATTAACATAAGTATAATTTTATGAGAGACATGGTTACACGCAAAGAGGTGAATATGAAATACCTATCTACACGTGAAATGGTGGTAGATCCATTGACCAAATCAGTTTGTAAAGATGTATTCAGAGGACACACAAAATCTCATGGACTACGTAGATGTTGAATTTTTTCTTTTTCAGCTTTATGACGTTTTCACCTGGTTTATTAATAAAAAGACGTGTTGATTGTTTCATACATACATGAGTGTAAATGTTCTTTGTTCATTTACTATTATTGATTCATTAAAAGCATGTCAAACAGATACATGATTGACCTACTCACATGGGTAATCATCTTTGTTTATCTATGTGACAAATAAAATTAAGACTGGTTTTAAGCAATTTATCTAAGTGATAATCATAAGAGCTTGTGCTTAAAACAAACAAGTTGACTCATTTTTGAGAAATGAGATATGTATATCATAATTATGTTATGATGGATATAATTATTTTTAAATATATTGAAATCTGTCTTAGTTGCCAGATGTGAGTTCTTAGGTGCACAAAGTAGACTAGTGAACTCAAGTTAGACATTAAGTATGTTTGAACTATCATCTGCATAGTGTTGAAAACTAAATTTATGTTTTAGTAGACATGCACTCTGTGTGGAAGGAGAGATAATAACACTATGAAATCTGCACCATAACACGTGAGAGAGATGATGACCAAATGAGTTGCCAAGGCAAGTAATCTCAAATGTTGGTTATGTGAGACTCTTATGAAAATAATAGTTTTCTAAACCAGTAACCTTATGACTTTTAACTGATTCTTGAGACATAATTTAGTGATTGCTGTCTTAGGGTGTTGGCAAAAAATCATGATTGATGTGATTAAATGAGGCATTTCTAGAAAAGCGAGTTGAATTATGATTGAGAAAATTAATTTGAAGGAAAGATTATTTTACTATCACATTTGAGTTTTCGTGTTCACAGGTCGACCAATTATGTCTATAAGTAAATATAATTGTGAACATGAAATATTTTATGAGATCAATGCTAACAATAAATATAATAAATAATCTAGAGTATTATATATTTTTCTACTCTAAAGAGTTTTTTTTTCAGATGCTCTATATCTCTAATGAGTATATGGCAGAGAACTCTTGAAATATGCTAGTTGCATGGTCTATCTGCTAAGTATGAATGTCCAACTATGCAAAGGTCAAGTCTCGTCATGTGCGAGTGAGAGATACTGGAATTAATGTACGGGTATGGGTACGCCCATGACTAGCCTTTTAACCCGAGTCCATTAATAAATGGAGATAAGTATTAATATGTTTAATTATTATTAAGTATATTTAAAAAGTTTAAATATTCTACTTGGTTATTATTCTTAGAGAGTTTGTGTTTAGGTTATTCTTAAAGAGTTTGTGTTTAGGTCAACCTACAGTAATCCAACTAAATTTAAGTAAAAAGGAGAACACGTTCTCCCATATGAAAAAAATACAGAAACACAAAAGATAGCTCTCTCTAGAAACAAACCTAGTTATTCTCTTAGTGCTACTAGAGACAGTAGGGCTTTTAGTGTAACACCCACTGCCGAATCCCGGAGGACTTGACGACGAGTGCCACATTCGGTGCTGAAGCATCATCTTATCTTACT
The DNA here is from genome assembly GCA_948099535.1 of Jatropha multifida. Lineage (NCBI taxonomy): Eukaryota > Viridiplantae > Streptophyta > Magnoliopsida > Malpighiales > Euphorbiaceae > Jatropha > Jatropha multifida. The sequence continues at coordinate 43,826 of CANUEX010092970.1, read as the reverse complement.
TAATAATTCTAAATCATATATTAGAAGTGGCTAAGTTTTCATAAAGAGACAAGTGATATTTTTTTTTTAAAAAGAGCTTAAGGAAATTCCTACGAAAAATTCGCAAGAGTTTCCCTTAAAAATAAAATTTACCAAACAAATGAAAAAGATAACACTTCCAAATATAATCATCCAAACCCCAATACTCCAAATCAACATAATAGTTACGCAACATTTCTAAATATCCACTTCAAACCATCTTAGGTTCTATCATATTATATTGCCATCCATTCTCAAAATTAATTACTAATAATCATACTCTTAGAATTCATACAAAAATGATATTTCTTAATTAATTACATACTTTATTAATTTACAAACTTAATGCATACAGTTCAATCTCTTACAATATTTTTATACATGCTATAATATATCCAATACATGTCCTACCCAAAATTAATTTTCCTTCTCTGATGCTACGCCTCTGGTCTTCGTATAGAATCCATCGCACTTAACCTGCGCGTGATAAAAATAGACACGCTAAGTATAAAATTCAGTGGTGCTAAACAACTTAATAGTACAATAAATAAAGTTGCCTAAGCAACAAACTGAAGATATAATTTAAAGTACTTCAATCAAATATAAAAATACTGAAAGTACACAATCAACAAAAATATTTCAAGAATCATAAATAAGAGTGTTCTTAAAAATAAATTCATAATATGTCAAATATAGGAAAAGTTCCATAAATACAATATATTTTCATTTTTCTTTATAACAAAACAAAATTTATTTTTAGTTGAGGGCTTATACGTATACTGAGAAAAACATAATCAAATTCGATTTCGTAGATATAGATTTGGCCTATAAAAGCGCCATTGGATGTGGCCTGTGAAAGTGCCACCGGATAATTGGCATGTGAAAGCGCCACCGGATAATTGGCATGTGAAAGCACCACCGGATAATAAGCGCGTCCGCTTATTCAGAAGGCATCTAGAGCCTAGCATATGATCGTAGCTTATAATATAATAGAGAGGCATCAAAGCCGGGCTTGGTCATTTATCGGAATAAACCTCATCTTACCATATTTCAACCATGCATACTTGAGCCCAAAACAAATCTTTTATCTTAATTCATAATTTTTCTTAATAATCTTCTCATCATAAAACATCTCATAACTTAAATATTTTTATTTCAAATTCACTTAACTTACAACTTAGTAAACTTTCTTATTTTCATACTTATGCATCAAAACTTATATTTCCAAAATATATACTTAAACATATTTTCCTCAACTCCGTTAAAACTTACAACTTGTAAAAATTTACCATTTTTCATACTTATAAAAATCAAGCTTATACTTACAAAATATATATTTAACATAACTTAAGAGGCTTAAAAACCAAGTAAAAAAAGTGAAAACAAATCTTACCACCCTAGGGTGGTTCGGCCTCCATATATTCACAAAGGGAGGATGTACTCCTCCTTCAATTAATCTTAGTCTCAAAATAAAAAATATATATATAAGTCATTAAAACCTTTTACTTATACTTATTTGATCATAAAACCCAATTTATATAATTTAATAGTTATTATTACAAAATTTCTTAACTTACAACTTCATTAAAGTGACAAAGTCATACTTATGAAATTCAAAATGTACTTATTCAAAACATATACTTAATATAACATAAAAGTGCTTAAAACAAGCTTTAAAGGAAATGAAAATCAAGCCTTACCAACTAGAAGGAGGTTCGACCTCTTTTTGAAAACAAAGGAGGAATGATTTCCTCCATCAAAATCTTAATTACTAAATCAAATTCACTACCCAAAACTATTAAAATCATTACTTAGAACAATTAACCATAAAACTCATTTTTACCCAACTTAAAGCTTTTTTTAAGTCATAAGGAAAATCTTCACACAAAGCTTATAAATCAAATGATTTTTCTATCAACTAAAAACATCCTTTACACCATTTTAAAGGAGTAGTCATTAAGAAAAATCAAGAAAATCAATCATCCCTTCACAACAAAGGCTTCGACCTCTTTTAGCAAAAGAAAGGGAAAGGATTTCCTTTTCAATTTAACCACATTAACTTAAAGAGAAACCATTATAGAGCACATAAACATCAAAGAAAGCGAAAACATGAAACAAAACTCAAGCCCTACCTCCTAAAGAGGTTCGACCAATGATGGATGAAGGGGAAGGAAGTGTTCCTCTTCCCATTCAAGCATTCCATATGCTTAGAAGTTAAGTCAAATAATATAAAAGCATTCAAATGACAATTTTCCCAACATAATCACAAAATTCTCAAAATTCATTAAAAAATCTGAAAATTAGAAACTTAAGGAAATAAAAGGAGAAGGAAGATATTATTGCACTAACCTTTAAAAACAAGCTTGAATAAGCTTAGAAAGTTCACTCTCTAGCTTTCTCCTTTCTTTTAGAGGATGGTTCTCCCACCTCTTCAAAGTAGCAAAAATCATAAATTAAAATCAAGAAAATAATAAGAAAGAGATGGAGCATGATTTAATGCATCAACTACATGTATAAGCTATGAATTCCACTTATTAATTCACAAAATCAAATTCCACAACTTACTTGTTTTGTAGAAATTCTCCAAATTTCTTTGATTCAAGTCACCAAATATCACTTCTTTGGCTTAGGTTTTAAGATTTAATTACTAATATAAGGTTTAATCAAGTGATTTGGTGTAGTTTTGTGAGTAGAGAAATAGAGAGAAAATGGAGGAGAGGAAGAAGAAAAGTGGCATTGGAAATGGGAGAAGGAAGAAGAAGTAGTGTTTTGATAAGTGTTGATTTTAAGTAGCAAAGTCAAACTTGGCTACTTAATTTTATGTCAAATGGATGGCTAGGATTAAGTCTCTAGTATTCTCATCCAAGGGCTCTAAATATTCACCAAATAATTCTCCAATTATTATTTAACTCCACAAATTTATTAAATTAACTCCATAAAAATAATTTCTCAATTTTTTCTTAATATACTACACTAGAAAACACTATTCATCAAATACTTAAATTCTCCAAAAATATTCATGAAATATTTTCTACCCACCTAAATCATGTAAATATGCTCCAAAAATATTAAATAAAATAATAGATATGCATAGTAATTTTTTTGGACCGAAATAATACTAAGTCCCGGCCTGGTGGTACTATTCACAAACCGATAAATTACTATTCACCAATAATTTATTACTTACTTTGTCTTGAAAAAATTTATATCTTAACTTTAATTAATTAAGACTAATCACATAGAATCTAATTAACTCCGCAAATATTAATTATAATCAATATTATTATTGGGTCTAAATAAAATATTATTTTTCTCTCGGGTGATACCATTCATGACTCGTCCAAATAATATCATTTTAAGATCTGAAATTTTGGGGTGTTACATTTAGACTGCGGACAACAGGAGCAATTCATTTGATTATGTTGCACTTACGGTCAGCAAATTGGTAATGCATGGCTAGAGGTTGTCCATCCGCTGTGCTATAAGAGGTTGGTATTCGACCTACTCACTTTACATATTAAGTAAGGGTATTTGATCTCTTGCTTTTTTCTACAAAAAGCAAAGACAAATCTTATGCAATGAATTTAACGAAAAGAAAAAAAAAAAGCACAACTCTCAAGTGTTGGCTTACAATTATTCAATTTTAAAATTTTTGTTATACATATCAAAAGCTTGATTAAACAATAGTTACAAACCATAACAAATAAATCATAGAATTATAAAAAGGGATGCTCATATCACACAAGTAGATGCAACCAAGTCGAAGCATGATCCCAATAAAATAAATCAGTGAGTCATTTTCTCAACATCCAAACCCAACATCCACCATATGGTGATGGAAGCGAGGCCAGTAATGGCTTACTATTGAGGAAGAGGTTTTATTTTACTATAACTTTTTAAACCATTAATGGTTTATTGGGGAGGAAGAGGATTTCTTGTATAACACATTAGGTGAATCCCATATTGGCTAAGCACAAGGTGTAAGTAAAGTACAAAAAAATGAGCAAGTGTTAGACTAACAAGAGGCATTTTGGGCCATGAGTTGGTTTTAGTCCAAGAATAACACTATGCAGGCCTGAGTGGGTTCAACACAAAGTGGATAATATCTTACCACATCTTGAATGCAAAATGCAAAAGGAGGGAGGTAAATATTAAACAATTCAATCAAGGGTAGTTTAGACAAAAAAAGGCTTTCTCTCTCATTTCATTGTATTTTAGTCCATTGACTTATAGCTAAACAATAAAAAAAATTAACAGAAGGATCTAAAAGTTGGATGAGAATAAAAATTAAGGATGTAATTATACTTTTTTAGAAAAATAAGGACCAAATAGTATATTTAACTAAAATCAAGGGGCTAAATAGTAAAAAATATTATTACTCATTAAATTAAAAATATATTTAAGTTACCGTTTGTAATAGATGAACCATGATTGTAGAATTCATTTGTAAATGAATTCCAAATGAATTTGTAATGTTTGATATGCTATAATTTAAAATAAAAAATTTAATTGAATTCCATAAAATTATATTTGGAATAATTCTTAGATGAAAATTCATTTGTCTTTATTTTCTAAAATAACGTTAACATAATAATTTAATAAAAATATTAATATAAATAAATTACTCATATAATAATTTTAAAATTTTCATGTCCTTGCAAATGTTTAAATTTTGTTTTTATTAATAGATTAAAATATATTCAAAATTAAAAATTCATTTGGATTAGTCATATACAATAACAATTTCATACTCTTTAAAAAATATATTGGAAAAAATAAATGGAATAGTTTAGTCAATAATATTTGAGGTGAAGGGGTAGTTTAGTCAATATAAATGTTCATGGGTTAATATGTAGAATTTATTTGCAAATTCCAACAATTTTAATAGGATTTTCACTTAGCTAATCCAATTCCATGAAATTCAATTCATAAAATTTAAATCCATATTCTTTTTTTTTTTTATTTCAAACACAAAATTTTAGACTTCCAAATGAATTCCACAAAATTGAATTTTATGGAATTCATTTGTTCCAAACGGGCTCTAAAGGTACCTAAAAATTTTGCAATATCTAAGTTACCCTTAACTCATTAAGATATTAATAAAAGTCTTTCATTTAATAAATAATTATAAAGGTTATTATGGAAAAAAGTTATTTACATATTTAAGTTTAGAACCCTTGCAAATATTTTGGGACATCCAAAAAATAAATAACGAGCAAACAAAATGGAACGGATAGAGTATTTAACTTAAAAATCAATGTGCAAACAATAATATTAGTAATGGAAGATCATCTCTAAGTTTATACATAAATATATATGAGATTAAATTCAAAAATTACAAAGTCCTATATATTTATTTACAAAATATTGAAAAAGTTAAAATTTAAAAGGTCTAATTATCTTTATATTCATTTTAAAATTATTTTTTAAAAGTACATCCAATTAAATCATAGAAAAATTAAATAAAATTGTATAAATTCCAAAAAAAGGAATAAGTCATTGAATAAAAAAAGAGCTCTCGAATTTTTTCATCATTTCATCTTTAACAAAGAAAAACTAAACATGAAAATCATAGCAAATATGCCCAAATAGCCAATTTTTTCGTTAATTCAAACTTTTATAGCATATTTTTTAATAAAATTTCATTAGATTAAAAAAAAAGTTTTTTATAAGATACTAGTTGAATACAATAATATATAAATAGTCCAAATAAGTGTACATCATCATCTAAAAAAAAACAAAGACAAGAAATATATTTTAAAAAATTTATTTTAATTTCATTTCATTTAACTAATAGAGACTAATTGTAAAAGGTTTGCCCACATTTTAAAAAATTCAAAACATAATTAAGTAAAAAATTTAAATTTCATTTACAATCTCTAGATTAAGATTTTTGATTTACTTTCATACGATAACCTATAATTCAGAGTATGAAAATCTATTAGTTATAAAAATTATTAGACAATAATAATGCAACATCAATAGAGAAATACATATATATTTTTTCATTAAAATACATAAAAAAAATCTACCTAAAAGGATATTCAAAAAGATAAATGGAATCTATTTTCTTCAATTAAAACACAATAAAAAAATGCAACTAAAAAAAACACAACTAATGTTATAAAATAAATAGAAAAATAGAAAGGCACACCATGACATAGCCTAGTGATAAGTGCATATTCAACTCGACATTAGCTTTGAGTTCAAATCCTCCTTCCCTTAAAAAAAAAGAGAGAAATAAAGAGATAATATGAGAGTGTGTAATTCTTATTGGATTAGGATATTGTGTAATATTTTAAAAGAATTGTTGAGTTTAATGGAATTTAAGGATTTTCTAATATTTTTAAAATTCCACTAAAATTCTATATATAGTTTTATGGAATTGGGGAGACTTTTTTTATAAATTTAAATTGACTTTGATAAAATTATAATGATTTTTATATATCTAATAAAAAAATTTTACGACTTAATTAAACAAATTAAAAGATTTTCGAGTCCAATTAAAAAAATTGAAAAACAATGAGGGACCAGAAAGTAAATTCGTCATTTTCTCCAAAATCACTTTTTTTCTTCATTAAACCTTACCTCCCCCAATAGAGAAAGACTTACAATGGTCAGCATCCCTTGCGGTCATCCTAAGCTCATATATATATATATAACTAAAAACCAGTAACCACCGCTAGCCAGGACCTGTGCCAATTGTAAGAGCTCATGCAAGGAGACAATTTTATATTAATGTAAAATCCATGCACGGCTCGTCGCTTACGGCTCACGAAACCTAATGGTCTGGCCACAGCAATGACAAATTGTATTCTTCAATTCTCTCACTATTTTAAAGGTTTTTCAATTTTTTATTTGATTAAATCTTTATTTAATTGAAATCAACACATAAAAATTTCAAAAAATAATCAAATTACTTCTGAAAATTTACAGCTGCATTAATATTAATTTTTGTCAAAATGTTAAATTCTCAACGAATGAATTAATTTGAAACTAACCCAATACTTAATACATTATTTTACATCTTAGGGGGTAGAGATGGAAGTAGTACAAGTATTTTAGGATAGCTGCTCCGCTTCGACTATTTAAAGATGATATGAGTAGTTATAAATGGATTCGAAACATATATGGATAGTGAAATTACTACCTATAACTAATATGGGTAGTGAAATTACTATCTATAATAGATATAGGTAGGATACATGTATAGATATTTGGATATCAGTTACCCATTAACCACTATATTAAACAACTGATTCGGTAGTGGGTACCCACGGCTACCCTATCCATTATTAGTAAAAAATATATTTTAAATAAGTTCAAATTTAAATAATTAAAATTTGTGGGTATCTTACTCGTTTAAGAGGTACTTTAAAAGAGTTTTAGGCAGATACAGTTAGTAAAATTTAAATGGATTTCTAATTCAAGTACTTAAATTACTATTTAAATAAGTTTAGAATGAATACAAGCAGTACAATTTTAAAAGGATACACTTACAATTTGCGGATACATGTTTCATTTCCATCCTTATTAAGAAGTGTATTGGATTAAAATTTTGTTAAATTTTAAAAGATTTTTGAAATCTTTAGGTTAGAGGATAAATTTGTGAATAACTCTTTTATTCATACTTAGCATTTTAAAATCTAATGAAATCAATAATTTATAAAATCCTTGCAAACCAGTAATTTTTGGATACTATGAAATTTGTATGGACTTTTAACAAATTATAATTGAATATCATCAGATTTTTATAAATTTTATGAGAGTGTGAATTAAATACTACAAGATTTTAATAGATTCAAAAGAAATCTAAATTAAATATCTTTGAAATTTTAAAATAATAAAGTGCTAATCCAATATGCCTCTAAACTTATTAAAATGTCTAATAATAATAATAATAATAATAATAAGGCTTTGATTGTATATAATAATTATTCGGCGGCTAGTAATATCTACACAAATGAATAATAAAAAACCCTAACACTCTGTCTGGATTGAAATATTTTTTCAAAGCAATCGAAATGACTAAGGAAAATAGCTATGGAAAACAATTTTATGTTGTTTGGAAAAGAAGGAAAAATAATGAAGGAATGAAAAATTAATCTATTTTCCTCATTGGCCCGTATAGATAGAATCTCTCCATTAGAGAGAGAAAATAATGCTAAAAAGTAAGAGTTTCTCCAATTTTTATGTAATTACTAAATACCCCAACTTTTATTTTTATTTTTGGATTTGAATTAGATTGAGCAGAGGATATGGTTTTATTTTCTTTTTTTCTCTTGTTTCTTTTTGTGGTTGAATTTGGTTTTTTATTTTGATATTTTTATTTTAATTTACCTATTTTTTTATTCCAGTTTCCTGTTGCAATTTTTATATTAATTAAATAATTTCATAATATAATAAGATATTAAGTTAAAGTTCGGGATAAACTGGGTTATAAGGGTGCTTTTGCTGTGGATCCTGTGGATCACAGTGGTGGAGTGGCTTTATTTTGGAAGTACACTAGGCAAGCAGGGCTGATAAGCTTTTCTACTAGACATATCGATGTTTAAGTTTCAATTGACGGGCTGGCTAAATTTCGATTAACTGGTTTTTATGGATTTCTAGGAGCTTCTTTGTGTAACCAATCCCGGAGTCTGCTTCGATCTCTAAAACAGAAATCCACGTTGTCATGGGTAATTCTTGGGGACTTTAACGATCTGCCTTTTCAATCTGAAAAGCAGAGTCGGGTTCAACATCCGAAATGGATGCTTTCTGGCTTTCGTAGAGCTCTTGATGATTGTGAGGTAACTGATTTGGGGTATGTTGGTTCATTATTTACTTGGTCTAATCGTCGAGGAGATTTGGTGTTGGAACGGTTAGATCGTGCTGTTGCTAGTAAATCCTGGATAGATGCCTTTCTGCGAGTTGCTGTAAATGTTGTTGAGACTATCTCTTCTTATCATAAACCATTATTTCTGGATTTGGGTGTGCAGGTGGAGAGATATTTTGTTCATCGTTTTCGGTATGAAAATTCTTGGTCTTCCGAAAATGATTGTTCGACTGTTATTCAGGAAGGGTGGGATCGAAATACAGCCATGAAGTTTTCGCTTCGTTTATAATGCTGTGGACAAAAGCTTCAAGACTGGGCAAAAGATTTTCATCATGAGTTTAAAAATGCATTAACTGAATGTAAACAGCAGCTTAAGTTTGTTCGCAGAAACTCCTTCGATCCAAATTGTGCTGCTGTGCGTCAAGTTGAAGATCTGTACGTGACTTTATTAGCACAAAATAAGCAATATTGGAGACAATGTGCTAAACAACATTGGCATATGCTTGGAGATTCAAACACTAAATATTTCCATGTAATGGCAAATCATCGCAAGAATAAGAATACAATAAAAAGGCTACAAATCTCAAATGGTATGTGGGTAGATTGGTCTTCTGGTTTAAGTCAATTAATTGAAGATTTTTACAAGACATTTTTACTATAAATGGATGTATTATGGATGAGGTTTTGGATTGTGTTCAATCACAGGTGACAGTAGAACAAAATGCTTCATTAACTCCGCCGTATACAAATGATGAGGTGTGTGGCCCTTTTTTCAATGCATCCTGACAAATCCCCAGGTCCAGATGGATTCAATCCAGGTTTCTTTCAAACTCACTGGAATATTATTAAGAATGAATTTTGTCAAGCTTGCCTAGATTTTTTGCAGTCTAATGTGTCTATGTCGGGGAAAAATCAATCAACCATTGTGTTGATCCCTAAAAAGAAAAAACCAGAAGCTGTCTCTGATTTATGCCCAATTTCTCTATGTAATGTGGTTGACTGTGTGGTCTGTAAACTGCTGGCCAATCGATTGAAGGGTCTCTTAGTTTCTATTATTTCAGATGTGCAAAGTGCTTTTATACCTAATAGGCTCATCACCGACAATATTATTGTGGTGTATGAATGTTTTCATGTTATGAAAAGAAAGACACAAGGAAAGGAGGGTTTTGCAGCAATTAAAATAGATATGTCCAAAGCCTATGATAAAATTGAATGGGATTTTTTACATGCTATGATGGTTCGTATGGGTTTCTCCCCATCATGGGTTGAAAAGGTTATGAAGGTTGTTACATCTGTATCTTATTCTTTTTATCATGATAGCTGAAACTTTGCCGAGATTGTCCCAAGTTGTGGCTTACGGCAAGGAGATTCGATGTCTCCTTATTTGTTTCTCTTATGTGCTCAGGGGTTTTCATCCATAATAGCTAAATATGAACGACAAGGGCTCCTTCACGAGATAAAGATTGCACAATCTAGATTGAAGATATCACATTTCCTTTTTGCTGACAACAATTTATTTTTTGTTTGAACTGATATAGAAGAGATAATGAGATTGAAACACTGTCTTCATTCTTATGAAATTACATCAGGACAAAGTGTAAATCTTCAAAAACCAGGAAAAACTTTTAGACCTAATATTGAAAGGGCAGTAAAGGAGTTTTTTTAATCACAATCTAGGCATTGAGGAGGTTCAGAATCATGGTAATTATCTAGGAATGCTATCTGTCATTGGACATGATAAGACTTTTATTTTTCAATTTATTATTTGATAAGGTGGAAAAGCGACTTTCGGGTTAGAGAACAAAATTATTATCTAAAGCAGGGAAGGATATGCTTATCTGAATGGTTGCCCAAGCAATACCAAATTTTCTCATGTCATTATTCCTTTTACCAATTGGAATTTGTCAAAAATTGGAAATAATGTTTAATAGTTTTTATTGGTCTCATGGTGATGGTAAAAATGGCATTCATTGGCGGACATGAGATAAATTATGTTGCCCAAAGGAACATGGTGGTTTAGCTTTTCGCCCAATTAGAGAGTTTAATCTGGCTTTAATTACTAAACAGGGATGGAGGCTAGTAGCAATGGAGAATTCCTTGGCAAGTTTAGTTTTGAAGGCTAGATACTTTCCATACACCACTTTTTGGGAGTCATAGATTGGGTCTAACCCCTCTTATATCTGATGAAGTATCATTGAAGCACGTCCATTATTGCAAGCAGGATGTGTTCTTCGAATTGGCAATGGATTAAAGGCAAAGATTGGTAGTGATCCATGGTTAATAACGGAAAATCCCTATGTCATAAGTATTCTTGATCCGTGGATAAAAAGCCAAGCTATAGTTCAATTATTTTATGTAGATTCACGCAGATGGGATGAGTTTCAGATTAGGCAGATTTTTAATTAACGAGATGCTGATTTAATCTTACGTATCCCACTATCTTTACGAGTAATTGAAGATAGATGGATATGGCAACATGAAAGATCAGGTATTTATAGTGTTTCCACTGGTTATGCGCTAGCTTAATAATGAACTCAACAAAATCAAAATACAAGACATCACTGGAGTATTATATGGAAATCCAAAATCCCAGCAAAGGTTCATCATTTTTGTTGGCGATTTCTATCGAATTTGCGTCCTTGTGCAGTCAATTTAATAACTTGAAGGGTTCCAATATCTTCAGTTTGTATTTCTTGTGGTATTGAGGAGAAGACGACGAGCCATGTCCTGTTATCTTGTGTTTTTGCGCGTCAGATATATCTTTTAACCTCACTTGGCTGGCGTGATTGTAGAAGTACTGAACAATGGTTTCAGTTCATTGCTTGTCAACCAAAGGCTATGATTGATGAAGCATTGGTGACTTTATATTGTATATGGTGGGCCCAAAATGAAGTACTGTGGAATTCCAAACAAATTCATCCAGTGGGTGTTGTGTTTCATGCTAATCAATTGTTGCAGGAATGGAAGGAGGCACAAAAGTATAAGCCAATACTTAGCCATGTAAGCCATATTCTACTGATGACAAAATGGCAACCATCTGACCACAACTCTTATAAATGCAATATTGATATTTTTATGGCTTTGGGATCTAATTTATGTGGTTTGGGAATGATCATAAGGGATTCTCAAGGTCATTGCCGTGCTGGCTAATCATGTTCTACTCATGTGGTTTCAGATCCAATTTTGGGTGAAGCGTTATGTTTTCGTGAAGCTTTCCAAATCATTGTCTTTCAGTCCAATGATAGTTGACTCAGATTGTCAAATTGTTTGTCATGCTTTAGCATTTGATAATTTAGACTATTCTTATTTTGATTCTATTATAAGGGATTGTAAGTCTATATTAGAGGAACTCTCTATGGTTTCCTATAATTTTGTTAAGAGGTCAGCGAATCAGTCAGCTCGTACCATCATTAGGGCGACTATTTCTTTACCTGATTTTCAATGGGAACTATGCCCTCCACAATTTTTGTATGGGGTCCTTCACTTTTATGCAAATAATATGAGCTAATCTAGCTCCCCTACATTTCAAAAAAAGTTAAATTAGATTGATATTGCATCTATTTTTTATCAAAAAAAGAAAAATAGAATATATTGCTAAAAAGATAACTCAAATTAAAATGATAAAATATCAATAATAACAATTTTTTTCCCTTCATGACTTTACCCTTTCAAAAAAAAGGAAAAGTAATCTATTTTCTTTCCTTCACCGTTTGCCTAACATAGGAGTGGAAAATAACTATGGTGAAAATTAATAATTTTTCATTATTTTCCTTCATTGTTTTCATTCCTCTTCTTTCCAAACAAAGTATAAAACTACTTTAGAGGGTTGATAAGATAGAGAGTATGGTGGTGTTAGTCATTTTACGATTTATGTTTTAATTTGGAGGTCCTTTTACAATTTTAGACCACCTCTTAAACTTTATATATGAAAGGCTTAGGTCATAAATAAATAAATTATATTCATTTATTTAAACCTTTTAAATAAATAAATTATAACTAAAAAATATTTGTGCTTATTTATTTATTTATTTAAATAATTTAAATAAATAAATCATAATACATATAGTATTAGTATTTTCAATTTAGTTCTTTATATTTATTTATTTAACTATTTAAATAAATAAATCATATTTAAAATATTTAGGTTTATGTATAATCTAAAATTTATCAAAATAAATTCTAGACATAAATTAACTAAGTCAATACTTAATAATTTAAATAAAATTATAATTAAATATAAATTATAATAAAATCCCAAAACTTATTTGTAATCAAGTCATATTTGATTTCATTTCTTGTTTTTACTTTCTCATATTTATTTTTATTTGTATGATCTGATAGGTTTTAAATATGTTGACAATAAATATAATTAATTAATTAATATTTAAAGGTCAAGAACATTGTCTCGCAACATGTCATGACTCTGTAAATATTTGGAAAGTCAATAATGATTTGACTTAATATTTGAATGTATGGTTTATCTGTATAATTAATATACTTTCATTATTAATATTTTGATTCAGTAATTAGGCATGAAGTATGTATGTTTTACTAAATCATGTTAGCTTTCTTAATCTTAACTATTGATCATTCAAATGAAATTTTTAATCCAATTTGCTAATTTCATTCTATTTTGCACAAGCATTTGTTAATCAATATTAATAGAGAACAATTAGAATATTTTTTCTAATTTACCTAGGGTGATGAATACTATATTAATTACATAATTATCTTCATACAATTCTTATTATGTCTAATTTATCATTGCTTATTATCGATAAATGAATAATGTGAACAAAAAATCAAAATATAATTATTCCTATATAAGATAGCTTAGTAATTTCAAGTCAAATGATCACTTGAACAATTATTAGCTAAGTATTTCATAGATACAAATAACGCTCCATATGAAATTCACAAGTAGGTCAATTCAATGGACTTATTTAAATAATAAACATCTACACATTAATTCTCGATATATATCACATATATCCCGGCTTATTAGAATATTTGCTTCCTTTCACGAAGGAAAGAAAATAATATGTATAGGTTTCAATAATTCAATCATCATCCAAAAGTGAGGTGAACATTGACCAGAAATATTTAAATATATTATTTTAATGCAAAATAAAACTTATAAGTATAACCATATTATAATTTATAAAAGAGATAATTGTATTATAATAGTACATTTTATTGTGGTTTAAGCTTGTTTTAAAAATAATAGGTTAATAACAATTTTTCTAGTAATCATCATTTGTCCCTATATAGCTTTTTGCCGTCACAAACTTGAAAAGTTAAAATTGAAATATAGGTTTTTGTTTATCATTTTGAAAGATCTTAGTATTTTAAACCCTAATATAAATATAATAATAAAATACACTTAATTATATTACATCATGTCATTTTATTACTGGGTATAATTTTGACTTGACCTAATCTCACACCAAATTATATTAATTTGGACTTCAACCACGTCTACTTATTAGTCTTCTTCAAGTTTTGATTTTTTTTTTTCTTTTTCAACGAAAATGATTTGATGAGTAATGAAATTCTTATTTCAACTCAGTTGAATTCAAGATTTGAAATTAACCATGTCAATTGGCGATATCATTCTAGCTTAAGAAAGAGGTACGATAAAGAGACAAGTTCACTTACATTTTTTCCAAATTTTCAATGGCTCAATCTTCCAATGGCTCCACCAAGTATCCATTTTGGGGATATTGAAGCTCAGCAAGGGACCTCAAAAGCTTAGTAAGCTCAATGGCCGAATATATAATTTAGCCACTAAAATTTAATAAAAAAATTTTGTGGCACTATAAATTTTAAAATTGACCTTGTGGTACTCTGACTTTCATTTTTGTAATAATATCACGTCTTGTCACATAATGGCGGAGCTAGAAATATTTTCGGTGCGGTCATTTATTTAATTTGATTTCTAGTGGGATCAATTAAAAAAACTCTACGTCTTTCACATTTTTTATTTTTTTACCAATTTAACCCTATTTTATAAATACTTTTTTTAAAAATTTGAGTATATTTGATTGACCCCACTATACATGCTGTGGCTCTGCCCCTATTGTCACGCTAGCAACCATAATTTTTTAGGTTTTTGGCTTTTATATGCTATGTTGATTTCATATGTGATTAATATGGCTTTTGGTACTGTAATTTTTATGTTTTGAATTATTCAATAATTATTTAATTGATCTAATTTTATAAATTGAGATGTCTAATAGGTCAATCAAAATATTTAATAGATATAATTTTATAAGTTGAAGTATCCAAAAGATTAAAGTGAAAACTGAACGTCTCATAAGGGTTTTCGTGAAAAATACAAAGGTAAATTTACATAATGAGCCATTTTTCAATTCGCTGCAACATCATTCCAATTTTCAAAATTTTGCATTAGCATATATACAGGTAATAATGAGATTTCTAATACGTCTTTAGTGAAATTTGAATATTATAAAATAATCTTAGTTAGACCTAGCCACGGTTTCGGAACCTCTGGTTTTGGTTCCGAAAATCAGTGGTACCGACGGTTCCAGTTCTAAAAAATCTAGAACTGGAACCAAACAAAAAATTAACGGTTCCGGTTTCGATTCCTCAATGGTTCTAAAACCGACATTCCTGCTAGTTCTCCAATTGATTTTCCGGTGAATCGCATAATTGTAAAATAAAAATTAAATAATACTTTTTTTCTTCTAAAATTTAAAAATTTGTAAAATGATTTCCAAAAAAATACCCTTAAAAAATTAAAAAAAATACTTGAACTAAATTTATTTATTTTAAAAAAGTCTTCAACTTAATTTATTTTTTTATTTAAAAAAATTGGAACATATTTTTTTAAAAAAAAAGAACTTGAACTTAATTTTTTTCTCAAAAATTAAGTTGCCTACGTATCCTCTTAGAATTTGGAAGAATCAAAGTCCATGTAATTCCTACTTATCTTATACCAATTTCACCCTTTTATCTTAGTCACTATTTTCACCACCTGTTGAGGACCCATCGTAAAGATAACATAAATCTTTATTTTCTTTAATATTCTCTTGTACTTTTAGTTCGGCCTTACTTCAATCATCCATGCATGATTGTGCTTCTAATGAATCCGGTATCATACTAGATTGTGTTTCATCAAGTATGTTTCCTCCTTAACTAAAAGCTTGTTCAACCACAACAGTGGAGACCAGAGCTGCTAAAACTTTTTTGCAATTAGTGAAAGGGTTGAAAATATATTGGCGTAACGACTCCACCAATCTAGAATTGAAAATTTATTATTTGCAAAACTATCACCAAACTCAAAAGAAGTGAAAAGATAATTATCAAGTTCGGAAAAAGAATCGGATCCCCCTAAGTCTTTTTTGTCTTTGTAATAATATACGTTCAACACTAATACTTACCAGTTCAGTTCAAATTGATTGATTATTAAATTGAGAAGAATTAAAAGTAGATGAACTAGAATATTCAACAAATTCAGTATATAATTCTATAGTTTTTTTTTTCTAACTTCATGCAATACTACATTTATATTAACACTATCTTTTACATCAAGATTTAAAATTCATAATAAAGAGATAAATATTTAGATAAAACTTCAAATTTACATTTAGAATCAAATACACAAGCAACAAGAAAAAAGGGTTAGTATATTTTTAAAGTAAGATAAGCATTTTTTTCATTTATAAAATACAATTTTTTAATACATTATCATTTTCAAATTCTTGAAGTGCATTAACAATATTAATGCATGTATGAAAAAATAAATGAGTTGTGGGATAATAAACTCCACTAAATTTTATATGTAGCATCATTAAAAATTTTTAAAATATCCAAAATTTTTTCATAAATCTCCCAATTGTGGATATAGATTAATTTCTTCAATATTGTTAGTAAAAAATCACAATAATTTGGAAATTTCATAAAACTGTTTAAAAAAAAACTATTGGAACCACCGGTTTGAACCGGTGGAATTACTTGTTCTAGCCGTTTGAAATAAAATTTAAAATCTATTTGGAACTGACAGTTCCAACTGGTGGTTCAAACCGTCGGTTCTAACCGGCTGGAAAAACCATCAGTTCTAAATAGTTTCAACTGGTTCTTGGAGCCCTCGATTCACGGTTCAAAAAATGGTGAAACTATAACCAAACTGTAGGCCATTGATTTCGATTCCAGTTCTAACGATTTCGAACCGACGGTTTTGGTTTCAAAAACCGTAATATGGCCAGGTCTAATCTTTGACATGGCGAATTAGAAAATTATATTTTAATGCTTGATTTATAAAATGTATTAAAATTATTTTTTAAATGAATACATACAGATAATTAAGCATTTCAAAAATTTAAATTTTATCTTTTCTAAATTTATTTTTTAATAAATATATATATGATAACGAGGCATTTGAAAATTTTTATATTTTATTTTTTGAATTTATTTTATATATTTAATTTTTTTATTATAATTCAAAATATTTTATTTAGGATAGAGATAAAAAAGAAAATTGTATTTTTTTATAATATTCTTTTTTCTTTATCGTTGTATAATTTGATTGGCTATATTTTTTAAAAAATAAAGATTCAAATAGAATATATATAATTAATTCATTCAAAATTTTAAAATTTTTTTTAAATAAAATGAATATTTGTGTGTGGGATAACGAATGATTGAAAATTTTAATTTAACAATATATATATATATATATAATATTTTATTTTTATGTCTATATATCTATATATATTGAAATGTATTTATTAAGTGATATTATAGAACTGTACAAATATAGGGAATAGGGAACAATGAGATTTCTAATGTGCCCTTATTGAAATTTGAATATCCTAAAATAACTTTGGTCATGACCTGATAGTTGCAGAATAATACTATATTAAGAATTATCCTATATTACTTAATTGGCCTTAAACTTCTCTTGAGGGGAAGCACCCTTCTATATATACGTGCTATAATTGTTTAGATAAGCTATGTGATATTAGAAGAGTAATATCTGGGCATTATCTCCTAATATCAAGCCCATATCTCCTTTCAGTTATGCTAATTGCATTACATGGTCCTCAGACTCTTTGTTAAGATTGATGTTTATCACATGTCCCTCGTCAAGAATGTCCAGCATTTATTCTAGAAGTATAAAGAATGGGCTCAGCATTTTTAAGGCTCTCTCAAAGTTCTAGACTTTTGCAAGAGGGATATCCTAGTAGGTTTTGAGCACCTCTTGGTGTTCAGGGGGTGTGTTATACTTTTTATTGAAGTATGAGCCTTTGTATTTTAAGGAAACGAAGAATAATTTTTTTTTGTTTTGGGTCTAAACCCCACTTTATTTAGTTTGAGGGCCCATGGGTAGGTGTAATCGTTGCTTTGATGGAAATTTTTGTACTTTGAATTTTAAGGGGTTGACTCTTCATCGGCTGTGGCTCTTCAATTTCGACGAAGATTCGTGGGATTTAAACCTACTATATAAAGGAGTTCTCACTAGCATTTTGGAGGTTTCATGTTATTTTGCTTCAACTTTTGAAATCGCTTGCTTCTATTTCTATTTGCTTACGTGTTCCAAGTACTCTTATTTTAACTTTGAGATTCTATTCTCATTTTTCTTTTTTATTTTGAGTTCTAGTCGCCAATCAAAGGGCAAGGCTCCAACGAAATCTCTAAACTCTAAGGAGGACCAAGCAATATGATGATGACAATTGGATATTGGGGGTGGGTAGGTTATGAGTCTGACTCTGAGGATGAAGCTAGCTTACTCTAAAAGAGGTTCCAAGGAGTTATTGCCTAAGCCGGCCAAGGTGAATCTTCTTCTAATTTTCCTATTCCTCAACTACGTGACTAGAGTACACTCGAGCAATCTCCTAAGCCTAGGAGGACAAGGGTCACTTCTGTCCAACCTCCGTAATGAAACATGTCCACCTAGCCTTGTTAGATTGACCCGCTGGTCGCCTTTGCCAAAGGAATGTGAGGATGCAAGATCTAACTTCCATATTATTCAAGCACGATTTGGTCAGCATCAGGGCTCATTTTTCTCATTCCTGATGAGTATCAAACTAAGATTTCCCTGCCTGATATGAGAGTAAATGCTAATCTTAATAAAAAAACCTTGATCATTTACACTAAGGATTGCTGAGCTGGTGTACCTTTTATCCTTTAGCGGATCTTATCTGAGTTTTGTGATAAGTGGGGAGTGACCATTGGCCAAATTGCCTCTGACAGTATTCAGATGATTCTGGGGGCCTCTATTGTGGCTGCCTTCTAGGGTTTTGAGCTCAACATACATTAGCTACATAATATGTTTAGCTTTGTCTAGAGATGGCTCAAAGATCATCTCTATCTCATTGCTCGAAAAGACTATAACCTTTTCCCTTTGAAGAGCACTTCTTTAAAGGGGAGATGGAAGGAGAAGTATTTCCTTATTGCTCATTCTCAAGCATTTAGGATACCTTTTGCATGGAGACCAGATGCTCCTGTATTGAGGCATCCTCACATCTTGAGCGATGTCGAGTCTAAGTAAATGAAGTGCCTAAAATATTATGCTCACAACCCCCCTCCTCTCATTCCCCTGCTAATTGCGAACATCCCCTTAGGTCCTAAGGCTCAGCCTATGAGGAAAAGAGGGGCTCGAGAGTTTGAGGTGAGTTAATCTGTTTAAGTTCCTCTTCTTCTTTGATTAACTATTCTTATTAACTTTTCTTTTTCTTGCAAATATGGGTCCAAAATTGTCCAAGGATATGAAAATTCACATTTCGATAGATCGGGATAACAGATTAGCTAATAGGTTAAGTCAGTCTCCTGGAGGGAGTGTGAGTGTTCCATATACCTCTTTAAGGCATTCTGTGGGCCTTGCCACAATGTCGCCTATGCGTACTCTAAAAGTTGTGTCGCCTCCTCTTGAGGTTGCTATTACAACTGTCTCGAATGTTCCCTTGGTCCTTCTTATTGGCTTGAAGATTATCGAGCCTAAGAGGAGAGGGATGCGACAGCGAAAAGGTGATGACGAGCCCCCATTCTCCTACAGTGGAGAAGGTTTTGGAGCTGCAGAGTTCCATAAGAATGAAGTATGGTAAAGAGGCTTTGGTGGGTGACATGGAGGTTGCCTTAGCCTTTACTGGTCAGTGTCCTCCCGACTAATTTGGCTTGCCTGAAGAGTTTGGGGAGGAGTCATTACTAGATGAGATTAATAGTGGTCTTTTGATGGTATACTTATCGTCCTTTTATTTTCATGTTTGGTTCTCTTTTCTTTTCTTTTTTTCTTATGAGTGACTATTCTTGTCTTTTATGTATTTCGGCTGATGAGTGCTCACAATGACACTCTTCTGTGGATAAGAGAGTCATGGGAGTTAGTCGCTACCTTGACTCAAGGCCAAGAAGGTTAACTCTGAGAAGCAGGAGGATTCTATCCAGTCTCAAACAATTGAGCATAGCCGCTTTGTGGGTGAGCTAGAGGGGAATATCCGAGTTATCTTGCAGGAGAGGGATGTGCAACTCCATGCCTCTCTTAAGTTAGGTTCCCAAGTGAAGTAGTTCGTCAAGCAAAGGAAGCAAGATGCTGCAACCATCCATCAACTCTTGGCGAAGTTCACCCATGCTGAAGATGCTACTATTGAGGCCACTTGATCAGTGAATGATATGCTGATGTTACAAACTAACTTGACTTTGGCCAAGCTCAAATCTCATTTCCTTAAGGAGGATTAGAGTTTCATTAGCTAAATCAATATGTATCAGCATCTAGGTGATGAGGAGGAAGGCATGGTAGGGGAAGGTGTCCAAGGGGGAGTCGTGCAAGATACGACTAGAGGGGATTGTGTAGGGCATGGCGTGTCTGAGGCCCTTGCTCCTAGTTGGTATCCTGATTTCAATGGGTATGACTGCTTCCACACCATATACTAAGGAGAACGGTGTCTCTCATGTTGAACTTCTAGGATTGTTTCTATAGGACCATAGTGCACTGTTTAGTTCTTTAGTCCAGTTGGCTTCTTCATCATTTATTTTTTTCTTGATACCCTATAAAATAGTTATGTTTGTGACTCAAGTCAATCCATTAGTTTGTGGATGGGCGACTAAGGTGAAGTGTATGCCCCAAGTAGCACAAAATTCTTTGAAAGATGAGTAGTTGAATTATTTGTCATTGTCTATGACTAATTTGCTAGGGATTCCATATTGGAATCACACCTCATTCTTGAAGAATTTTATGATGCGTGTTAAGGTTATTGTTGCTAAGGCTACGGCTTCCACCCATTTCGAGAAGTGATCGACTACCACTATTATGAATTTTCTCTGCCCTATGGCAATTGGGAACGGTCCCAAGATATATATTCCCCATTAGGAAAAAGGCTAGGAACTTCTAATGGGTTGCATGTCGGTAGGTGGTTTTCTCGATACTTTGTTATGCTTTTAGCATAGGATACACCTTTGTATATAGTCTCAAACATCTTTTTTCATGGTTTTGGCTAGTAGTGGCCGAGTAAGAGTATTTTTCTCAAGGTGGCTTTAGCCCCCTCATATGCTCTATAAAGTCCCTCGTGAACTTCCTTGGTGACATAACTTGCCTCTTCTTCATCTAGGCACCTAGTCTAGGGGTGAGATTTGGATCTCCTATATAGTATTCCCTTTTCGAGGGAGTAGTTTGCTACTTGTCTGCTAATTTTGATTGCTTTATTTCTCTCGGGGGGCAACTCGCCTGTTTCCAAATGCCTTATGATGGGTGTCATCCAATTTGGTTCTATTGTTATAAGAAACATCTCATTGCCTTTAGTGCTAGGTTTGATTATTTTTCTACCAATACTCCCGCTGGTACATCTTCATTTTTAGCTATGGCTTTAGCCTTCTCATCTGCTGCGTAAGTTTCGGATCTGAGGATTTATATTATCTCCCACGTAATTCCTTCTTTTTCTAGCTGGCCGAGCAATTGTCTTGCTAGGCTCTAGTATTTGCTCATGGATGGTGCTTTTACTGTAAATTTTCCTGAAACCTGGTTCACCACTAGTTGTGAATTAGAGAACATGGTGATTTCCACTACTCGGACCTCCATGCCTACTTTCACTTTAGTGATCAGCACCTTGTACTCGGCCATATTGTTAGTGCAGGGGAAAGTCAGTTGTACTGCATATTTGAGTCAAATTCGGTTTGGTCCTTCTAGGATAATTCCTGCTTTTGCCCCATCTAAATTACATGCTCCATCTATGTGTATTTTCCATTAGTATGGATGGGTGTTTTCTGTCATTTGAACTTCTGGCATGGTCATCTCTGCCACAAAGTCAGCCAAGGTTTGTGTTTTTAGTGCTGAGCGAGGTGCATACTAAATATCGAAGTCTCCTAGTCTGATGGACCACTCAACCATCCTGCTAGAGGTGTCTGCATGGTGTAATACTTTTTTTAAAAGGAAGTTGGTTCTGACCATTGTGAAATGAGCTTTGAAGTAGTGCCTTAGTCTTGTCAAGGCTATGAGCAAGGCGAATGCCAACTTCACAATTCATAGATATCTGAGTTTAGCTTTGTGCAATACCTTGCTAATATAGTATATAGGCTATTGTTCTCCTACTTCTTCTCTTACTAAAATTGAGGCCACAGTGGTCTTTGTGACTAACAGGTACAAATATAATGCTTCTCCTTCTTGTGATCTGCTGAGGAGTAGGGGGAGAGCTAAGGAATTCTTTTAGCTTGTCCAGAGTCGTCTGACATGCTTCAGACCAATGAAAACATTTCATATCTTTCAATGTTTGTAGAAAGGCATGCAATGCCTGGCCAAACAAGATATGAACCTCTCGAGCGCCGTTAGCCTCCCATTCAATTGTTGGAGTATGAAGAGGATCCCTAAGTCAAGGTAATTAAGAGTGTACTAGTAATTGACATTAAGAAAAATCATTTAGTCTTAATGTTTAACAAAAATTTATAGATATTTCTTATAAATGACTTATGGAGAAATAGTATGATCTAATTGGTTTGAATATAGGGTGGATATATGATATGATTTATGAAATTCGAAAGTATTGGATATGGATTAACTGATTCGATAATTGTGAATGATACATGCAAAGAATTTTATATAGAGTATAGGAATATTGAGTATTAGCTTATTAAGTAAAATGTTAATGAGAATAAAGGGGATTATAAAGTATTAGAGTTAACACCATTGATTTGTAGAATAATAAATTTGATAATTACAGTTTTACTAATTATTATTGGTGTTTATTAAAATCTATTGTCATTCTATACTAAAATGTGAATTTGAAATGTATTTAGCAAATGTTTGTTTAAAAAAGAAACGATTCAATGATTATTAAGTTTTATTTGATACAAACATATGAAGACAATTTCTAAGCAAAAGAAAATTAAATAAATAATAAATAAAATAAAAAAGAAATAAGAAAATGAAGAGAAAAGAAACAAAAGAAATATACAAATATGAAGGCAATTAAAATTAAATTTAAAAGAAAATAGTTTATTATTATTAAACCAAACCCCTAAATCAGTTAGAATCTTCAAACCAGTTGAAAAATTCATAAATCAGTTGAAAATCGAAGCAAAATATTGAGTTGCACTGAACCGATTTGAATCGAACTGGATCATTTAGAGAACCCAAGATATTTTCCTCTTATCTCTTTCTTCTTCTTTCTTCAATGCAACCCTCTTTATCATTTTCTTCTTCTTCTTCTTCTTCTTCATAATTGACCAAGCAAAGGAAGTGAAAAATTGAAGAATTTTCAAGTAATTCTTATGGAAAGATTAGTTATCTTCACTTTCTCTTTCTTTTCCATGGATTAATTTCTGAATTCCATGAACTTTGAAGTGATGTTCTGAATTCCATGAACTTTGAAGGGATGTTCTTACTTGTGTATGTTGACTTGATGAAGATGAAGTTATTAGAATTGATTTCTAGATGATTTAAGATGATTAAGACTAGTTATGGTTGAATTCAAAACCTCACTTACATAATTCACCAAGATAGATGATTTTGAGTTTGTGATTGATATTCTTTGAACTAGAAATTCTGATATATCTGGTATTACAATGTTATCTAAGTAATATAAGAATTGGATTGCATGAATTTATGATAGAAGTAAGGTGAGAATGCTTAAACAAGCATAACATTCTTAGACTTGTTTCAAGTGAGCTATCTGGAAATTCACTCACAAAGACTAAATTAATTAAATTAGTAAATGGACTCAAAATTTTATCTGGTAGTAGTCTAAGAGTCGAGAAAGATGCTATAAAAATTTTAGGATAAATGGATAAAAGGAAGTGGAATTATAATTAAATCAATGCACGCTACTTAGCATGCAAAAAAATAGATTTTAGCTTCTGTAATTGAGTCATTTGACTATGCAAATAAACTTCAAAAATTATAAAACTTTACAGGACAGTATCCTAAGATGTTAAGAATATGTTGTAAAAATTTTAGAGTAAAAGGATTTGTGAAAATAAAAATATAAACAAAAGAATGCAAGTGACTCATATTGCTGAAAATTCTGAATTTCATTAACTTGCACTTAAATTGAGCAAACTAAAAATAAATTATTTGACCATGAACATAAGTATGTTGTAGATGAATATAAAACATTTAATTATCAATAAAGGACTGAAAATGCAATATGAATTTGATATTAGGTTGAGAATTTCCAAGAAACTGTTGTGAAAGCCTTATCGATCAGTGAAAATCAATTTTTTGCTTTCAAATGAGTAATAATATATAATATTTTATCAAATTCATGATTGTATAAATTGTTTAAACCTTGTTTATGATATTTTTAATTTCTTGAATTCAATAGTATATGGATGGATGGATGGATGGACATTGATAAATGTTATAAATAATTACTTTGAGCATAATGGTATATGATTGTTATGTGAGAGTTAGGATGATGTGAATCACTTGAGTTGAGAGTACGAGCATGGTGAGAATGCTGACAATGGGCCTTAAGCGGTGGGAGTGGCGTTCCCCCTTGTGTACCTTGGATCAAATGGTTATTGTGGAAAAATATTTTATGAAGAATATTTTTATTTGAATATATTTTGCCCGAGCGGGGGTGGACTCCCTAGTACACAAGTTATAGGACCATACTATTGATATTAAAGCGTGCTTGGGGGTGAGCATGGTCATGTTCAGGTGATTTCACTAACTAATTACCACTTAATGTGCATATAGTTTTTGTTGTTTGTGGATGTTATGATTGATATTGTGTAAATGGTGAATATTCAACTAGAATAGTTTAAGTACCATTCGTGAGTTTAGTATTATATGTTATTATTTACTGAGTTTTATGCTCACTCCACTCTCTTTTAAATTTTTTCAGGAGATTGTAAATTGTTTTGTAGTTTAGTTGAAGCTTTGTTCTTCCTTCTTTTCAAAGTTGAATAAAGAAATGTCTAGATTTGTACTATGGTTCCTGTTGAATCAGGAATTTTTAATATCTATAATAGTGATAGAAATTCGCCCATATTATTGGAGTTTTATGAATATAAAAACAACATTAGTTGTATGTAAATTTTTATTGGAAAAATTGATAATGCCAGTTGAATTATTGAATGAAGTTTAACGAGAAAGGTTATGATCACACTTGTAAATGCATGTGATACAGGTTGTGAAGATTGAGTAGATAATGAAAGATGAATATATGTATTCATATTGGTATTTGAAATAAGGTCTTGCAATAGTTTAAATTATTAATATTATAATGGACTGTCTAGTTTAATATTTTATTGGATTTGTGGAGTTGTAATTAGTATTTAGACTTACTACAAGTCTCAGTGGCTTTAAGCCTACTCAGTTCTAATGCCAGTCCAGCTTATAGAAATGGGTCGTGACACTTTTAGTATCAAAACTTTAATTTTGTGGTTAAATTTATATAAACAATCACTATTGTTGTAAACAAAATGAAAAAGTAAATTGATACTTATTCTTTGAAACACGCGTATATTAAATATTAAGAATATTTGTATCTGTCACTTTTTTTTATTATCAAGTTTCAATCTTAAAACAAATACATACACCGCTAAAGTTATTGTGTAAATTAAAATTTTCTATATAAAAAATACACCCAAAAATGAAACTTTCTCTAAATAAAAAGAAAAAACGGGATAATTTATAAGACTATAAAAATAGACAGAATTATAAAATTTTCATATTTTAAAAATTTATTATTCAATATGAGAAAAAATATGTTAAACTAATAAATTTATTTTAATTGATGGTGATAATTGATTGTGGCTTATTAACCTGTTACCTGTGATGATTAGCTGTAGTCGATAATGATTATTACATACTTAGTGAATTAGTAAATGTACATTTATAATTAATGTGACGATAACTTTATTAATGTTTGAAAAATATTTTCTTTTTTAAAAATATATTTTTTTTAAATTCTCCCTTTAATTAAATGATATTTTGTATTGATTGATTTTTTCCTTAATGTTTCAATTATTAAAAAATCTAAAAAATAATTTTGAAATAACGAAGTTTTAGAATTATTTATTTATTTATTTACGAATGAATGAATGAATGAAATGGAATGGGTATTATTATAGTAAGTAAACTTCTAAATTACTCTTAGATACCATTTCGAATAAATAAATAATGATTGTAGAATTCATTTATAAATGATTTTTATGTGGAATTCATTTATAAATGAATTTGTCATATTTTGTATGCTATAATTTAAAATAAAGAATTTAATTGAATTTCACAAAATTATATTTGAAATCATTCTTAAATGAAAATTCATTTGTCTTTATTTCTTAAAATAACCTTGACATAATAATTTAACAAAAATACTAATATAAATAAATCACTCATATTTCACCATAATTAATTAATTAGATTTTAAAATTTTAAATTTTAAGCCCTTACAAATATTTAAATTTTATTTTTATTAATAGATTAAAATATATTCAAACTTAAAAATTCTTTTGGATTCAATATATAATCAAAGTCATATACAACAGCAATTTCATATTTTTTAAAAAAGATACTAGAAAAAATAAACGGAACATTTTAGTCAATAATATTTTAAGAGATGAAGCAATTTCAATATAAATATTAATAGATTAATATGTAAAATTCATTTATAAATTTCAATAATTTTAATAAAATTTGAATTAAGTTATTTCAATTTTATAAAATTCAGTTTATAGGATTTAAATTAAAATTTTTTTTAAATATAAAATTTTGAATTTCTATAAGAATTTTGTGAAATTTATTTATTTGAAACGCTCTTTAAAAAGTAATGTAAAGTCTAAAACGGTTCAAGTTTTGAGAGAGATGACGTCAAAACCCCTTGCACATGTACGAGAAAAAGAATGGCTTCTAATCTCCCCGGGGAGGAAACGCGGCTATGAAGTGGTAAAACGCTGAGATTGTTATCAAACTGGCCCACGTTCACATATTGAAAGTGTTTTTTGAAAGGGACAAAATAGAATTTTCACAGAATTATATTACCCTTCAGCATCAGAGTTATATTACCCTTTTCTAATATTATCATCAAAATCATTATCCATTTGACTCCTTCAAATGCTCCACTTTTCCTCTTTTTATTATTTTATAAACATAAGCAATTATTTGTATGGGTTTCAATGTCGTTTCCAACTCAGCAAAAAAGGGATGACTTTGTAAATTAATATAGTCACCGAATATTATAATATTATAATATATATATATATATATATATATATATATATATATATATATTCAAATATATATTCGAATTTGAATCCGTTTATAATTTCACTATGCATATCCGTTTTAAACCCGTTTAAAATATCTCTTAAACGGATATGATATTCACAATTTTTAAACTATACCAAATTCAAAACTATACGATATCTACTAATAGATGGATAAAATATACACAGATAATGGGCAACAAGTACCTAAAACCTTATACTCGCACCATACTCGTATTCATTGAGCGCAATATTTTCACTGCATGTCACACATATTTATAACTATTTGTACCTGAATTAATGTTTACGATGTCTCATTCAATTAGACACAGCCCATTTTTAAGTTTTCTTTGTTTTATTGATTTGTTGGCACTGTCTTTGATTTTTGCTAGTTTTGTTAATTAAAATTGGTGGTGATAGCTCACCAACCTTTTGACTAAACCAACTTCTTTTGCTATATATATGTGAATGTGTGCAACAAGAGGTGTATAAAAACACTAGAAGCAGAAAAATAAAAAGACATAATTTAGCTTTAGGAAATGATTTTTCTAAAATGGGAGAGTGACAATACAGAAGAAATTATTTTTGAATGTTATAAAAAACACTGTGAGTGCTACTATTTTTATTCTATTTGTATTAATCTCTTCATAAGCTTATTATTTTTAATAGTGGAAGAAATATTTGAAGTTTTTCCCGTGGACGTAATACTAAAATAATTAAAGGTTAACCATATAAATTTGTGTCATATTTCATTATTTTACTGCCGTAATTATTCTCTTAATTTTATTGTGAGACCTATCAAAGTAGCATTAGAGCCTAGTTTTGGCAAATTCAACTATTATAGTCAAGAATTTTTTCTAAGTATGCACTATGGTTGAAGCCTAAATTAACCTCCACATAAAAAAATAATTTTTCTTGAACTACTACTTGATTTAAAGTCTAGTTAGTCAGAGACCGATACTGAATCCATTGATATATTTCAAAAATAAATACACCACAACGAAGAAAAAATTATGACAAATTTTTTGACGCAATTCGCTCAAAAAGCAATTGCAAATATGACAAAGCGATTAATAGTAAATCAGTAACTCAAATAATAACTATTCAAAATTTATAATGAATAGTTATTATTTGAGTTACTATTACATAGTCCGTCACTATTAAGTTCAGTACTGTTTATAGATCTACTATTACTATTTATATATACTGTTACTATCACTATTCATGCATACGATTACTATTTACGTATATGATCACTATTTATCAAATTCTATAAATAAGTTATGGTGACTAAGATGAGCAAGATGATTAGTTTAAATGGCGAAAATTACCATATATGGAGAAATAAAATGAGAGACCTCCTTATGATAACAAAAATGCACCAGCCAATATTTGATACAAATTAACCAGAAGATAAGACTGATGAAGAATGGGCTTTTGAGCATAAGCAGGTTTGCGGCTTTATTAAACATTTTATCGATGATAATATATGCAACCACATTTGTGATGAGACTCATGGTCGGACATTATTGAATAAACTTGAGAAGTTATATGCCTCAAAATCTGATAATAACCAAGTATTCTGTTTGACAAAGTTGGTGAATTTTAAATACCGAAAGGTATTTCTGTAGCAAATCACTTAAGTGAAATGCAAGCAATCATCCATCAGTTGTCAAGTATAGGCATAAAGTTTGATGATAAAATCTTCGGCCTTATGGTGCTTACCTCCATTACAGAGCATCGAGACTTTGAAGATATCAGTAACAAATTTTACACCACACAATGAAGTTAGCTGAAAATTTGTTAAAAATGATCTTATAAATGAAGAGATGAGACATAGAGCACAAAATCCCTCTTCATCTTAGTTAGACATTCTTGTAGCAGATACTAAAAAAGTAACTAACCAAGAGGAAAGAGACAATCTAGAAATCCAAATACAAAAGACACAAGCAAAGGTAAATGAAATAAATATGCTAATATTATGTGTCATCACTGTGGCAAAATAGAACACATCAAAATATGTTGCTAGAAGTTTAAAAGTAATCAGGAGAAGAACAAAGGCAAAGTAAAGAAAGAAGAGAACAGTGATGATGAAACCAATATCATTGCTGAGTTCCAAATTGTCATTGAAGACACTATCTTGCAATCCAAGAGACCAGTTGAATGATTGATAGTGAGGCTACTCTTCATGCAACATCCCAAAGAGAAAACTTTTCATCTTACACATTAAACAATCTAAGTGTGGTCAAGATAGCAAATGACAAATTGTTAAAAATCGTTGGTAAGGGAGATACTTGTTTGAAGACATAAAATGGTTCAAAATTAATTCTAAAAGATGTTGTGCATGTACCAAACGTCCATTTGAATTTAATCTCGATTGGCAAACTTGATGATGAAGGTTTATGTAGCATCTTTAAAAATGGTCAGTGAAAGCTCACTAAAGGCTCCTTAATAGTACCCCAATGGAAAAAAGACTCAAAACTGTACGTGATGTACACAAAGCTTCCCCAAGACACTTTGAATATAGCGGAGAATGACAATACAGTTGACTTATAACATAAAAGACTAAGCTATATGAGTAAGAAAGGAATGACAACTCTGGTAAGAAAGAATATACTATCTAGATTGGTAAAGTTTACTTAAATAAGCGTCCTGATTATATGGCAGAAAAACAGAACAGAGTAGCTTTCAAGATTTTCCCCCTTTTAGAATGAAAAATGTGTTGAATCTAATACATTCAAATTTGTGCGAACCATTGATAATGTTATACAATGAAATCGATATTTTGTGACATTTATCAATGACTATTCTAAGAAAATCTAAGTATATACATTGAAGTCGAAAAATCAAGTGTTAGAAGTCTTTAAACAATTTATAAACTTAATTGGAAGGCAAACATGCAAGAAGTTGAAGTAATTATAACATTTATTATAATTAAAAAGTATATATATATATATATGTGTGTGTGATAATTATTTTAAATATTTTTAAAATATTAATTAAATAGACAACAAATAGTCAAATCTTTGAATTCAAATCCACTAATAATAGTAAAAATACTATTCAAATTCGTCCCAAATCTGAATCCCTCAAAATCGATCTGGATCAGTTACCTACCGGGTCCAATAAGATTGCCATCCCCTGAGTGGAAGTCTTCGCTTGCTTGTTGGCAACAGGAAAGTGATAATTCGGCACCCATTTGCACGTGTATTAAAAACAATGTACTAGCTCTAGTAATATTATATTTAGGGAAAATAATTATTTCATCCCTAAAGTTTTACAAAATTAATTAACTCATTCTTATATTTTTGCATATTAGTTATTTAGTCCTTGAAATTTTGTTCCATCACCTTAAATGGTCCTTCCGTCCAAAATCAATTCACTTTTCCGTTAAACGATACTAAAAAGTGAGAGAGATGAGTGAGAAATTTTTTAAAATGACTAAAGTCACCCTTAATAAAATCCTAAATGACCCATATTCAAGAAACCATTTTACGCCCATCATCACTGAGAACCACAAATGGGCTGCAACCACCGCCACAGCCACTGCTGCAGCCACCACCACAGCCACTGCTGCCAATAAAATAGACTTTGCAATCCTATGCAATACTAGTTTTGAGAGATGGAAAATTTGAACACAGACCTTGCAAATGAACATGAAATCATAATCAATCTTATTGTCTCCGATATTAAGATCTGCTAATTCTTTCCCAAAATCTTACAAAATAGACAATTTCTTGTATTTTTCCATCAGTACGCCAGATTTCTTAACAAATCCGGTGGCCCTCTTAATATTAGAGTTTACTTCAATCTCCATGTCAAAACTTTATCTTCACCAAAAAAAAAAATTCCTTTATAAATATCTCCACCATAGTCGAGCGATTCACTGTCACCATCACCATTCTCTTGCATCAGTCAAATACCTCAAACCTATCCTTCCTCACATTTGCAACATATAACCCAACACAAAATAAAGCGACAATCATCATTAATGATAAAATAGTACTCATTAAACACACCCTTCTTCTTGCAGCCTTCAAATCTCAAAAGCAAATTACAATGCCTCAAGCTTGGTTTAGAGTAAAGAAAAAGCAAGCATTCATGGATGCTTGCATATTCTCAAAAGCATTAGAAGAAGAAGAAACTAAAAGGGCTTTTATTTGTTAATGATTTTTTAAATGTATTTATTTTTTATTTATTTATTGAGTTTGTATATTTATAGAAATGGAGACAGAGGGATAATAGTTTTAGTTTGCATTATTAAAACGGGTATTTTAGTTTTTTATTATATACTTAATGGTACAGTTCTCCTAAATTAAACGGAAGGACTATTTATAGTCCTCAAGGACTAGTTAATTAATTTTGTAAAACCTAGAGATGAAATAATTATTTTCCCTTATATTTATAGGCTTATAGCCCCAAATAAAGAGAGGCACTTGCCTGGCTCGAAAAAGCGTTGGACATTGACCAATAAATATCACTGTATAGCTTAAGAGAGAGAACCCATACTCATAAATGAAAGAATCAACGGCTCAAATCACCCTAGCAAAAAGGATGCAGTTAACAAGTCCTGATACCGGCAGTGAGGAAATAAAGAGTGGATGACTCGTTCAAATAAGGATAAAGAATTGTATGGACTTGTGGAGAAACATCACAGGACAAAAACTATTATCTTCTTTTGAGCAACCGCGTGGAAGCTTTCACCAATCACAAACCTTTGCCATTTTTTCTCATTTCACTCGGCAAATCCATTTCGGCAAAACTGTATATATATAACCCATGGCCAAAAATGTTATAGACAACATTAGAACACAATTAACAGCAACAACAGTAAAAACAAGAATGGGGGATCTTCCACCAGGTTTTCGGTTCTATCCAACAGAAGAGGAACTAGTTTCCTTCTATCTGCATAACAAGCTAGAAGGGAGGAGAGAACTAAACAGTGTTATCCCAGTTATTGACATTTACAACATAGAGCCATGGAATCTCCCAAGTAAAAAAATCTTATTTTAGTCTTGACTTATTTGTTTTTATATTAATGAAGTTAATTCAGTATTCGAAAATACTGCAAACAATAAAAGTTTGTTTCCTTCAACGTGTTGCAGAGCTTGCAGGAGAAAGATGTCAAGGAGACACTGAGCAATGGTTCTTCTTTGCATCAAGACAAGAAAGAGAAGCCAGAGGAGGAAGACCCAGCCGCACTACAGCTTCTGGGTACTGGAAGGCCACTGGTTCCCCTGGTCATGTTTACTCATCAGATAGCAAAGTGATCGGGGTGAAGAAAACCATGGTTTTCTATAAGGGGAAAGCTCCCACAGGAAGAAAAACCAAATGGAAGATGAACGAGTATAGAGCCATTGAAGGAGCTGCTGACCCATCAAAAACTACCATTCCTAAGGTGCATATATAGTTTATAATAAATCTTTTGGTGTATTTTTCAATTTTTAAAAAAAAAGAAAAGAAAGGAAGAGCAAGTCTTGCAGTTTCTTATGCAGTTACTATTATTTGCCATCTCCCATTTCTAATCATTATTTCTTATATATAGCTGAGGCATGAATTTAGTTTATGCCGAGTCTACATAATATCAGGGAGTTTTCGAGCATTTGATAGACGTCCACTAGAAGCCGTGGCAAGAGAGACACAACTTCGTGGTGATACGGCAACAACATCTTCTCAAGACCATAGAATGGTGGACAACTCAAGCTCACCTGACACTTCATGCTCAGGAGGAGATCATGCTGACATCCCAGGGACGGCAGGAAGTGCCAACGTGGATATGGTTGATGGTTTACCCCGACCACTATGGGAATGGGAACAATTGAATTGGCTTTGATTAAAAGCACACGTAGATTAGCAGCCCTGCTGCACAATTCTAGGTAGCTTTCTATGCAAGAATAGGCAACATAGGAAAGCTTAACTGCACGAGTAGTAAATTCTTTTTCCTTTACTGCCAAGAGAGGAAAGGTGAAAGTAATAAAAACTGCAAATTATTGCATACTAATGAAATATAAATTTTTTGGTAAGAGATTTGAAGTTTCAAAGCCTACTTTTGGTAATTGAGAGACCCATTACCTGTTTCAAGCTATGATCTGTATGGCATTTAACTTTGGTCACCTTGATGTCATGTCACCATCTGATTTTAGTCCATTTAACCTATGTTGTGAAATGAATAAAAACAAAAGAAACAAGAAGCACTTAGCACCAAATGAATGAGATACTTGAAACTTAAAGTCAGACAGCTGTGAAGTCAAGTTACGTTGCCTTCAAGCTGTATATTTGAGACACTTTTGAGTCTTAAGTCAAGATTCATGACGACATAATTTTGAACCATGTACGCAATGCAATTGTCAAAGGAAAAGAAATTCACTAAAGGAAACCAGTTTCAAAAACATTAAACAACCCAGGTGTTCTCTTCTTAAGCAGATTGAAAACACAAAATTTGAGAACACACAAAAGATCAATGATAAAGTTTGAAAAAAATATGGATTACCATCTGAATTATTCTCAACCTCACAGAAATTTAACTTCAACTTTTTTTTCACCTCCTTTTGCCACAAAATTTTGCACCTTATACGTAGGTCAGCAATTCATCAATAATCATCTTACTTGCAAGGTCTGTATGTTTAAAGCTGGTAATTCTCAGATTGCTTATATAAAATTAGTTAACTGCATCAACCAGTGAGTTAAATGATTCCTCAAGCATTGCATGATCTATGTACAAAAAAATAATTATAAATTCCTCTTTCCCCCATTCCTGATGCAGATGATCCACTTCTGTAGGCATTACACTAGCTATTCAGAAAAATGAAAATTAGATGGAAGGAATATGCCATTACTACTGTTATCCATTCAAGATCACAAAACAAGGAAGCTCAAAGGAGAGAAACTAAAATTGCAAATTCAAATTAATTGATTGAATCAATGCAATTATCTTAGGAAATAGGATTAACAATGATCTGAATCTGACAATGTATAAAAAGGGCATTAAGTTCCAAGTGCACCTTGCCTCGTGGACCAGCTAACAACTCAACTCTAATATTGTTTTAGAAGATTGCAAATGAAATCTCTAGGTTGGGGAAAAACTACACTTCAACCAATAATGGTCTATTGGTAATTAAGTTGAATTTTTCATTTCTGAGATTTGGTCTCAAAATCAAGTGGAGAAGGAAGAACTTAGGATCTGTAAGCTACTCACACATGACACACAAGACTGAACAACTTAAGGTGGACAAGTCATTTCTACATATATGTAAGTGCTAAACCAATGCTTTTAAACAATGAAATGCTTTGTTGAAAAATTCTTTCTCCCAATCCCAATTCCTCATGCAGATGACCTGCTTCTGCAGCATCACTCTAGCTTTCAGCATTGTGAAGATTAAAGGGAAGGAATAAGCTGTCACTACTGCTATACATTCAAGATCACAAAATAAGCAAGCTCAAAGGAGAGAAACAAAAATTGCAAATTGAAGTTAATTGATTGAACCAGTGCAATTATATTAGGAAACAGGATTGAACTGAATCTGACAATGGAGTCCTAGAAAAAGAAATATAAAGGAAAAAAGGGCATTAAGTTCCTGCAGCACCCTGCCTCATGGACCAGGTAACAACTCGAGAAGAAACAGAACACTAGGATCTGTTTTCTATTTACACATGGCACATTAAGGTGGTCAAATCAAGGTCCACATAATATGTCATAGTGCTAAACTGATGCTTAAAATGAGATAAATGCTTGGTTGAAAATTTGTTCTTAACAGCATAAAAGAAATATAAACATTGAAACACCATAAAACTGGAATGCTTTTCTCGCATTCTGCAGAGAGCAATAATGTAACATTATTTTCAAGGAATCCACAACAACAAATCAATTATTGGCCACGTCTACTGCAAGGGAAGGACTTTGCATTCTTATGATGAAATGCATAAAAACGAAGGTTGGCAAAATAAATCTAGCAATTTGCAAGAATGGAGCAAATACTCCAGTGGAAGGCATAGTGTCCACGTGGAGAAAATGAAGTCTGCCACAGATTGTGGTCAATTTGCATATTATACCAATTTCAATCTGCAAAACCAACCATTTACATCCCTCGTCAAATATAATGAGATTAAATGCAGTTGCTGGTGCAGCAATTTCTAACAGATCATAATTAAGAAAGGAAATTCCTTGTGCAAAGCGTACACTGAAGCTTACTTCAAAATGGGAAAAGTCATATATCTATACTTGAATACCTTCTCAGTGCAAAAATATGTAGACTAATAACAATGCAATTTCGCACAGATTAGATCTTGCCTTCTTGGTGATTTACACTATGTGGTTGGTGATTTACACTGTAAATGGACCAGGCTCCTCATACACTTCTGTAACTACTAAAAAACCACAGCTAGTAACATGCATCAACCCTTAATTAATTTTTTTTTCCACAAACTTATATCAGTTGCCAATGCTCACCAAAACCAAGATCAACCTTGCCACTAACCAAAAGTTTATAGTTTTAAAAGTTTACGTTAAGATATCACCAATACTGACATATGCAGTTTATCCAAAACAGCATGATACAAGCCTTAGTCCATCGTATATACACCATAAATGCTGTAATGTTTTGTAAATGCAAGGAGCCATGTGATTCAGAGTTATATCCTTTGCCTCATATGATTTGACACTCCTCTGCATGTCATGACCTGAATACTAGAATTCGACACACTGAGTTTGCAGTAGTATACTTGAATTAAGAAATCATCATTTTCAAAATCCATACTCTTTCTAAAGGAATTCATTAAGACAAAGCCGTTGCATTGATGTTTGATTTAATAAAACCATGAGTAAATTATACTAATGGTCAACAAATTTTGCATTTAGTTTCATTAAGGTCACATAATTTAAATTTGTAATTTAGTTAGAGACCAACTTTTCATTTTCATTCAAACAAAAGGTTACTCATTGGAATTTGACCATCAGAAGAACATGGTACTAAAATAAAACATTTCATATAAATAAAAAAAAATTTCTCTTGGTAGACTAATTTGGAATCTACCAATTAATCCAGTTAACAAATAGTGGCACATACATGAAACAAGTTTTTTTTAAAAAAGGAAAAAGCTTTTTCACTCTACTATTTGTGTTTTGTATCCTCCTTCTTATACGTCTTCTTAATCACAATCTTTTTTTTTTTTTTTGAAATATATAATATTTAATGTCATTTTACCATTCCAGTTATCGGATTTTTCTGAGTAGCCTCTTGTTAACAGAAATCAAAATTTAGTAACTAAAAAATGACAAGTTAGAAGTGACATAACATTAATTAACTAAGTGCAAAGTTTGGTGACCATTAGACTAATTTACCCAATACACCATCCGCCAGCAGACCATTGATCAGCACTGACTTGCAGAATTGACAGATCATATCTTGTGATTATTAAAAATCTTAAGCAATTAAGTTGGTCAATTTTTGTTGCTTATGAACCAATACATCAATTCTCGCACACATAAAAAAATGTATATCCCTTTGCCAACTATCCTATTTGCAAGCATGTTACCCCACCAATCGTTCAACTGAGTCTCCTTAACATAAGGACCAAATCCTTAATGATTTAATTATCTGATAGAGAGAAGCAATCGGAAAAATCAATACTAGCAATTACACTCACCTGATTCAACACTGCTTGACAAGTGAGTCACACTTGTAGCATCACGTGTTAAGAAAAAAAAAATTCACTAAAGAAAAATTCAGTAGTTTGAGAAAAAAAGTCAAATATCAACTAAAACCATCACAATAGCATCATGGTAATCTCAGCCATTTCATTTTCGATAGTTGATTTTTGCTACTAAACTGTCACCAATTACAGCAAAAGAAATACCAACCGACAGATTATACGAATTTTATCATACATATAATTTTTGATAATAACTAACAACTACAGTAACAAATAAGAAAAAGAAAAGATCCAACTTAACAAAAGTCTGACATTGTCTTTTTCTCTCTTCTAGGCAGAAAAAACTTTCTCGAAAAAATTGCAAATTAAACCCCCAAATGCTATTTTCCTAAAAAAAATTATTAAAACATGGGGAAGAACGCAACTTGCGAGCATAAAGACAAGTGATAAGTTGTTTTGAATATTCTCTGCAATATTAAATCTTTTTCCATACTGTAAATTCCAGAAATCAAACAGAAACTTTACCATCAAGCGAACAAAATTAAAGAGCAAACAAAGCTGACATGCATTTTAGAAACAGCATACAATCGTGAATCAAAAGACACTGTATTGAGAATTGAAAATGGAAATAGAAACGAGCTAACGGGAAAAGAGGTACCTGAGAAATTTTGCTTCCTTTTTCTGCAACTAAAAGGTGGGACAGTGAGGAAGTGGGTCTCGTCTAGTGATAGAAAGAGGCAGAGGACTAGAGGAGACCATAGAAAATTGACTGAGAGGAGAAAAACTTTCCGCCTGAAATGTGTACTCACGGATTCCAAGGCTTCAAAAGTTCAAATTTTATTTTGGCTTAAACCCAAAAAAAGGATCAACTTATGAGTTTTTTTTTTAATTTAATCAATATTTTTAATTTCGTCAATATTTTTTTTATCAATTGTAATCTTTGTCTAAAATCTATCAATATTGTTGATGTGTCCGTTAATGGAGTGCAATTTTTTTCATATCACGTTACATGCTATATAAGAAAACTAACTAAAGGTTTAATCATAAAAAAAAAGCCTGAATTTATGAATTTTTTTTAAATTTTGCCAATATTTTTAATTTTATCAATCAATATTTAAAAAAAACTCATAAATTCAAACTTTTTTTAGTGATTAAGTCTCAGTATTTTGATTTTGTTTTTTTATCAACTTTAAAATAAATTGAGACATCAACTTTTTTATATATAACTATATATTTTGGCAAATAAAAACTCATCTATTGGATTTACAAGTCATATAAAAATATGGCTTAATCATTAAAAAAAGTCTGAAATTATGAATTTTTTTTAAATTTGGCCAATACTTTTAATTTTATCAATCAATACCATATATTTATTTTTCTTTGTTGATTGCAGCCTCTGTTTAGAATCTGTTAATGTTTGTTGATGTGTCCATTAATGGGGTCTAATTTTTTCCATATCATGTCCACGCGGACATGCCATGTAAGAAAACTAATTAAAAGTTTAATCACAAAAAAAAAACCTGAATTTATGAATTTTTTTCAAATTTGGTCATTACTTTTGATTTTGTCAATCAATTCCTTGTATTTATTTTTCTTTGTCAATTATGGTTTCCATCTAGAATCTGTTAATGTTTGCTGATGTGCCCATTAATGGGGTTCAATTTTTTTTCAGATCACATTCACATGGACACGCCAAATAAGAAATCTAACTTGAACATAAAAATATATTAAACGATATCGTTTTGCAGTAGGATACTATCTTCAGTATTTTCATATTTTGCTTGTTATTTTTTTAGGATAAATAAATGTTAGATATTTTTATATGACTTGTAAACCCAATAAATGAATTCTTATCTGTCAAAATATATAGTTATATATAAAAAATTTGATGCCTCAATTTACTTTAAAGTTGATAAAAAAACAAAATCAAAATACTTAGGTTTAATCACCAAAAAAAACTTAAACTTATGAGTTTTTTTTTTTAAATTTGGTCAATAATTTTAATTTTGTCAATTAATATCAGGTATTGATTGACAAAATCAAAAGTATTGGCCAAATTTGAAAAAAATTCATAAGTTCAGATTTTTTTTTGTGATTAAGCTTTTTGTTAGTTTTCTTACGTGGCATGTTCACGTGGACGTGATATGGAAAAAATTGGACTCCATTAATGGATACATCAACAACATTGATAGATTCTAGACAGAGGCTACAATTGATAAAGAAAAATAAGTACAAAGCATTGATTGACAAAATTAAAAAAAATAACAAGCAAAATATGAAAATATTAAAGATAGTGTCCTACTGCAAAACGATATCGTTTAATGTATTTTTATGTTTAAGTTAGCTTTTTTATGTGGCGTGTTCACGTGAATCTGATCTGAAAAAAATATTAGATCCCATTAATGGACACATCAACAAACATTAACATACTCTAGATGGAAGCCACAATTGACAAAGAAAAATAAATACAAGGTATTGATTGACAAAATCAAAAGTATTGGCTAAATTTAAAAAAAATTCATAAGTCCAGGCTTTAGTTAGTTTTTTTACATTGCATGTCCACGTGAACATGATATGAAAAAAATTGGACTCCATTAACGGACACATCAACAAACATTGACAGATTCTAAACAGAGGTTACAATTGACAAAGAAAAATAAGTATATGGTATTTATTAGTAAAATTAAAAGTATTGACCAAATTTAAAAAAAATTCATAAGTTCAAGCTTTTTTTGGTGATTAAGCCTTTTATTTTTCATCCTTTAGTTTTTCAAGAATTGCTTTTGTCTCTCTCTCTTTTTTTTTTCTCTCTTTTTAATCCCTCCATCCTACAAAATAATCCACTTCCTATTTTCATATAAATTAAAAAAATTACAATTATTATGATTAAAATATAATTTTATTTATATAATTTTTTTAATATATTTATTTTAAATAACACATGAATAAATATTATATTAAAATAATAACTAAAAATTAATGAAGATTATTAAAAATAAAATAAAATTTAATATGGATATAATAAATAATTTATAAATTAATTATAATGCAAGAAAGAAAAATAGATTATATTTTAAGTCAAATGACAAAAAAGAATGATTTATTTTTTTTAGACGGATGAAGTATTTTATTTTCTACTCTGACCATTTACAAAGTAACTTGCAAAAAAATGTCCTTGTTTAAACAATTTACCAAAATAATTTAAGGCAACTACAATTTTCAAACTACATTAGTAGTTTATATAGTTAAATCATTAAAAGAAAATTTCAAGATTTGTGGATAATTGTAATTGTATCCTAAATCTAAATTTTTTTAGTACTCTAAATTTTAATTTTAATTACAATAATACTTTAATTTCATTTTGTACTAAATTAATGAATAAAACATTATTTTCATTAGAGCTAAATGGTTTGGTGAATAAAAAAATTCACACTTTAATAACACCCCAACTAATAAATTGGTTAGGTATTTCTTTTAAAATTCATAAAAGCCAAGTAAAATAATAAATTTGAGTTAGTTATAAGTATAAAATATTAGTTTAAATTTTTTTTTGCCATTTTTTAAACATGAAATTTTTGTTAGGGATTTATTGAAATTATACTTAGATTAGATCTCTTATATAAATAAATTTTATTCATTACGGTATAATTTTATTTTTAAGGAATCATTATTTGTTGTCAATATTATATAAATAAATAAAAAGTATTCTATTTTTAAGATGAATGAATTACTTTTCATTTTAATATTGGATACAATTTAAAATTAGGGTGATATTGTAACTAAAATTGAAATTTAAGCTGTGTTTGACAACAACTTTTTGAGTAGCTTTTAGAGTTTTAATTGGTCAAAATGCTAAACGCTATTTAAAAAATTGTTCGGTAACATAAAATTTGGACTAAATGGTAGCTTTTTGTGAAAAGTTAACTCATGTAACATTTAGCTTTTAGCGTTTCATGAAACGCTACTCAACCACCTAATAGCTAAACGCCACTAAAATAACTAACAACTATCAAAACAACTAATTTTGCTAAACAAACCCTTTGGATACTAGAAGAAGAAAGTTCAATTTATAGTACTACCCGAAAGTTTGGGATTTTTTAATAATTTATCCTTATATCATTTATACAAAGCTAAAATAAAAAGAAAATTTTAAGGCTTTTTCTTTGTTTTAAGGCTATTTCTTTATTTAGTATTCTACTTTTCTATTTTTAGAAATTTTTTAGTGTTAATTTATTTTTTTATGTTGTGATTGGATAATTTAAATATTTTAATTAATACTTTACTATAAATTATGCATATTGATTATTTAAATAGTTGAATTTATCAATATATATACAATTGTTTATCATAAAATATGGTATTTGATATGTATCTTTCTTTGTTACTCTTTACAATTCAACTTACTCTCTCTTTCTAAAAACCCACTCATATATTTAACCATCATTGTCTCAAGATTGACATTGGCAAGGGTAACAATACTATATTTATTTTTCTTCATTTCTTTATTTACCTTTTTCTTCTTTTTTATTTAATAGAGATATTATTGTTTTTTTTTTTCGGATTTTGAATCGCAAAATAATCACCACAGCAAGATTATATAAAGGTAAGCTCAAACTATGCCACAATTTTTCTTGTTTATTATCTTCTCTTGGTCTACAATTGAAAATATAAATAGTCGAATAGGTATCATAGACAATAAATGGAGGTGAAAATATTTAAAGACAATTTAGCATAGTAGACAAAGATACTTTATAGAGTTGAAGATCAATTAACAATCATTCCATCAATAAATGAGAGCTTGACCCCTTGGCCTGTACAAAAGTCAAAGGAGGAATTTAGTTAATGAGATGTGTAAATTGATTCTTTTCCTAGCTTGAGAAGACATATGTTATGAACTTTGTAATTGTTAGGATTTATGTAACCCTTAGGATCAACATTCAATAATAGCTCCTTACCCTTTTAGATTTTCTCCTCTCTCACTTTATATATTTATTTCATTTTGAATTATGTTGGTTTTTGAATAATAGCTCCCAATTATGTTGATAGAATTCATAAAATTTCCATACTGAAGTTATTTTTGTAGTAAAAGGTGAGACTAAGCAAAATGCAATAGAAGTTGTTGCTGATATTTATGGTATAATTTCTCTTCATTGGGATTTCTTTTAAAGCCTAGATATCATGAATAAATATATTTGTTAAATTTGCTTTTTTTTTATGTTAGAAAACTGATTTAATAACAAGGTTGATTCAATCGCTTCAAAATTGAAAGATCAAAAGCTAATGGTGATAGGATAACAAAATTCTCCCTTTTAATGGAATCCAATCCTACATCATCATATCATTTGGTTATAAATGGAAAGAAGTTTTTCCATTAAAGAACTCTTAATTAATTAATTTCTCGATTTTTTTAATTATGATTTTGACGAATCCATGTTGTACTATATATATTTTAGCAAATACTGCATGAATGTTAGCATGAGCTCCTGCCAACTGTCTTACACATTATTCTCTTGTGCATTAAATCATTTGCACACAGTATTATTGATTTAGCTTTAAGACTTAAATATGCTTAGAAGTGTAAAACCTTTTGTCTATTATATGCATACAATTATTACTAAAATTTAAGAAAATTTTATGTTTCAAAATTATAAAGATGAGCAAATTCATATTTTTAATTCTTATAAAAATGCCAAGTAAAAATTAGTACAGGATTTGAAAGAAATTAATTAATGTCCTTGACAT
Organism: Jatropha multifida; assembly: GCA_948099535.1. Classification (NCBI taxonomy): domain Eukaryota; kingdom Viridiplantae; phylum Streptophyta; class Magnoliopsida; order Malpighiales; family Euphorbiaceae; genus Jatropha; species Jatropha multifida. The sequence continues at coordinate 946 of CANUEX010092970.1, read as the reverse complement.
TAACATTTTATTCTTATAAGATAGAAATCTAAATTGAATAGTTATAGGACATGTGGTGGAAGATGGTAAGGGATAATTGTCCCATATTGGAAAAAGGCGTCCTAAAAAGAAGGGTATATAATTTAAGTGGTGGTAAAGTTAAAATAGCTTAAGCCATTTTAATAAGAAGACCACCCATTTCAAAGCTCATCAATGAAGTCCAACACTCCACAACGAAAGCACAAGCTCAAGTGAAGCTCATGGTCCCTGGAGGCCCGTCCATAGTCTAACAATGGTTATTAGAGGTTGAATGCCTTAACCATCCCAAAAAAGATCTTGGAGGCCCAAACCATGGAGGACCAAGAGAGGAAGATAACTCAAAGGCTCGTGCTAGCCATACTGAAAAGCTTAATCTAGGACCCAGCGAGGAAGCTAGCTTAAAAAGGAAGAGAATGCTCATGTTAGTTAGATTGAAAAACCTGGTCCATGAAGAAGCTTGATGCTAAAATTGGAGGCTTGTGACCTCTGAGGTTCAATGTGTATAAGCCCAGACAAGAATGAAGAACAAACCTGAAGCCTCTAAGACTCAAAAGAACATAAGTCCAGGTTAAGAAGATTGAAGTACACCACTAAGCCAAAGAAAGGACCTAGGTCTGTATCAATCTCAAAGAGTGCAAGTGACAACTGGGCTCTCAACGAAAGATGCCCAAGCCTAGTTGCACTTAAGGGGGAGTGTTGAAAGATGGTTAGAGACAATTGCCCACATCGGAAAAAGATGACAAAAAAAAGGGTTGTATAAATTAAGTGATGGTAAAGTTAAAATGGCTTAGACTATTTTAATAAAAAACCACCCATTTCAAAGCTTACTAGTGAAGCCTAACACTCCACAATGAAGGCCCGCGCTCAAGTCAAACTCATGGTCCATGGAGGCCCATCCATAGTCCGACAACTTGTAATTAACCAAGGA